>WMED01004066.1:0-21225 GCA_019650415.1 Pipa parva
TTATAGCAAATGTTTAATTTTGGGGGGTGTTCATTTCTCTTTGTATATCCCACATTTGCAGTTCATTTAGTAGTAGCAACATTCACGTTCCCATTTATTCCTATGCAGGAGCAATGGAGTTGGCTGAAACTTGATTTTCAAATGTTTAGGAGGATGCAATTTGACATTTCCTTTTAACTCACATCATGCTAATAGTATGAAAACTGCAGTCAAATGTAACCAGTCACATACTGTAATTTAGGTATGAAAGTGGTGGGCGTTCAGAGTCACACACTTGTAACCACAGCAAACTTGGTAGCATGAAAGAGGTGTAAGAAAATCCCCCCACAAAATCCAGAAAGTAATACCAATGTCCCAAATTTACTTAACTACAAATAGTTTTCAGGCAACTGCATTGAGATGAAAATAATATCTGTCCTTGGCTCTTAAAACAAGTGCAATTTTTTTTGCAAATATAAAAGTTAGTTGGATGAAACCTGAACTACTATAGCAGTACTGTATAAGTCTACCCACCTATCATCAGGTGTCCTACACATGATACAGCAGATACTTCTCTTCCAGTTTTTCCCTTGTGCGGGTAGAAAAGTAGCAAATGTTCTCAGGGAAGACAATCCACTGGGTAAACTGATCTCATGACAAAGTGTTGGACTCACCCATTAAGACACATGGAAAACTCCCAATGTGCCCTCCTGAGGTTTCAGACTGCACCATCATGGTGTACAATTAAATCACAGGGACTGAAGACAAGAATAAAGATTCAAGAAAAAATATTTTTGTCTAGTGGGCCCCTGATGTCTTGTCTCCTGGTGGTCCCCCAGTCACTTGTTTCCTTTTGGATACCAACACTCCAGTCTGACACTATAAACAGTAAACAGATTGAAGGACATATTTATCTAAGAGTGAATTTGTATGACAAAATTAATTTGCAACAATTCACATCAATTCGCTCATAAGGTATCAAAGTCAGTTATGCGTCTATGCTATTTAGTGCATTGTTGCTGTGATGGATTTAATTGATGAGAACTGTAGTGTATCAGATTTGTCAGGAAAATGGCAGCAGTGGTAAATTTGTTACAAATACACATTGGTGAAATAGTGTCCGTTTCATATGGATCAGTTTAAAAGAGATACCACCATGACTATCTTTTTGTACATTAATGACGACATGCTTTTGTCATGGTTTGGTTGCTGGTATTTTTTCCTGAGAATAGTCACATGCATTACATCAAGTTACATTCAAGTTTAATGGCAGACAGGTTCCCAGCTCAAGTTGGCACTTAGTCACCACAGTTTTGCAGCCTTTTGGGTAAAATGTGACCAGACTAGAAACAGGAACTCTGTCTGAGCCCAGCAATTTGTCACTATCATTTGGGGTAGTATCAACTGTGTACTCTCATCAGTATGCTTTGGCCAATTGTCATTTTCAGATGATGAAAACTCAAATTTTTGTTGCATCCAGGACTAGTAAACACAAAGTAGTACATAAATATGAGGTTGGAATAATGTTGTGAACGTTGCAAGAATTTAGCACATTTTGGAAAAAAATGATTTTTTTCTATATATATGTGACTAATTGTCTTGAATTTATGCTCCTAATGGACAATTCTTGCTTTGAAAAATATGCCCCAAATTTCTTAGTGTTAAAACAGTAATCGCTGTGTACAACACAATGTACAGAAGTATAGCTGTAATTACTTCAGCTCCAAAGCAAGGTCACACTTTATGATCCCTAAAAGAACAAGCTTTAACTTCCGGACTTAGGAAACTATACGGGTTCACTCAAGGATGGGAGCAAGCAATCTGATTAGCCTGTTTATATTCATATATCAAGCTACTAATTTTAGCAACTTTTGTAATCTTTTTCTCCTATTTCTGTAACCGTTTTTCCACAGCCCGTTCTTTTTCTCCACTTCCTGTCACCCAGATCACCCTAGTGCACCTAGAAATCCTCTTCCTCGATCATCTACACCTACAGAGGCAAACCCAGTCTGGCAAGGAAATGTGTTTGGATAAACCTCTACACTTGCATATGCTGTTTCCTTTTGTCTAAATGTACTACACCAATGAACCTTGCATGTACAGTTACTGATATTGTAAATGGCAATAAGGGAAGTTCCTGCTCACTTATCTTTTATGAGGAACATTTTTATTAGAATCACTAAATTGAAATATTTCAAAGAAATAACTTTTCCTCGTTACTTTGAAGCCCTAGATGGAGACAATGTGGATAGGATTATATATGAATGTATCGTAGATTATCCTAAAGCTAAATAAACATTTGGCCCTATAAAAATAAATTAAAAAATCAAGCTGTCATGTGGTATTAGAATCTCTAATTAGATTTATGGTACAGCATATGACTCATCTTACCATAGAAAACACTTGACTTGCTAATGTACATTAAAGCTCTAATCAAACAAAATTTATTTTTTTTGTCTCTCTCTTTAAAAGCAGAATTATTTTTAACTTAATTAAGTGAATAATGCATAGTATAACATACCTCTCGTATGTAAAATTTCCAGTCAAATTCAAATGAATGAAATAAAACTAATTAATATTTTAGTGCTTGACACCTTTGTATTACTTACATAGATTTTGGTGAGAATAGTTCCTCTAGCTTACTGTATGTATGTACATGGCATCTGTTCATTCATGAAACTCTACATTTTTCACTGAAAATGAATCTGTTCGCTTGAGTAAAGAAATGTATCCTCTGTTAGAGAGATAGAGGTTAATGTGACGTGCATCTGCATTTTGGGGATTTTCTTGCTCAACAAGACTACAAGGGGTAATAAAATATAATAAATACATAGAAACCAAAATACAGATAGATATAATATAGTGGCTTTACAGAGTCGTATAAATTATATATAAATTAGAATTATATATGAAAAAAGCATTCGATAAAACAAGAACAAGAAAAAAATGAGGATACGCAGATGTGTCCTACCCACAAAATCAAATTATTTATAAAACAAAAAGAAAATAAAGAAAAAGCCAGTATCTTTCTCTCAAACTTTGTCATGTTAAAACAAATACATTATTATCACAAGCTTTTTAAAATATAATTTGGGAGAATTAAGTACATAAAAAAAATGGAAAATCAGATATGCCTATTTGACTATTTTTTTCAGTCTTCTTTTTCACTTATTTCATATTTATTTTTTTGCTGTATTTGTCCACTGTTTTCATGGTTACCACTGTATAAATGTTCTATAGTCTACAGAGGTGTATTGTAACAATTACATGTATAATTGCTGATTTATAGGAAAACTGCAGATGTGATAAACGTGTTAGCATTGTCAAGCAAGATTAAAAAATGATGCCACATAAAAGACAGGAATGTAAAACAAATGTAATAAACGGGTGAAATGGGCAACGTTTACTAAAAAAATGTAAAAAGTATGCAATGAGAACGTGAAGTATTAAATATGGAAGACTGAAGTACAGTCAATACTAAGCTAATAATAAAAACTCTCTCCAATTTCAAAAGAAGGTTGTTGCAGTTCTAAAAAAGTAAAAGAAAACTTCAGGTCATTTGTGAATAAAGCAGCACTTACAGAACCCCCGTTTCCAATCCTTTCCTAAACCACCAGGAACTTAACATTCAATTAAATTCAATGTTTAAATACCTTAAAATTTTGCATCTGAGGATTAGTGGTATAGCAGTTAGGGAGCTCTGCAAGTACTGTTTTTCTTGCAAATTTCTAGCTTTTATCTTTAGTCACACTTAAAGAATTAGAATAATGGACTTTTAATGTCCCTTTAAGACCTCATGCACTGGTGCTCTTAATGCGACTGCCCTAAGTAAATATTGAAGCAAGAAAAGATATAAAACTCTAGTTTTTATGCAGCTTCAAGACCCATCAAGAACAATAAAGTGCAGTAATAATGATGTTAAGCATATGTAGTGCCAACCCACTTATGAAGTTCAGGAGGGGGATGTGAGGTACGGTAGCTTAAGGGTGGCTTGTGGGATCATTGATTGGGTAGAGTGACCAGGTTCCCTTGATGTATGGGCCCCCCATGTCTGCGACTTCTGCAAACCCCAATTTTACGCTCCTTTGTAATTAAAAAATAATGTTTTTCTTATTTTGGCTATTCATTATAGATCAATGAAGAATAAAAATTATGCAATGCTTTTTTACATCTTCTGTCTTTACCCTTGCACAATATATTTAGCCAGTTTTTGTATGTTTTGTTCTTCTTCTGAAGCAAATTCTGCAGTTATCTTGTAAGTTGTCGTCAGTACAAGATATATAACAATGGCTTCTGAAAGTGTAGAATTATTTGCATGTCTCCTGCCACAATCTGAAACATAAAGGGTTATACCTGTTTTACTCTTTTGTGGCAATGCTATCTACATAGCATGCATTTTGATGCTGAAACTCAAGGTAAGGAATAGAATACAGAAACACAACTTCCAAGATGACATGCAACTGCTGCATATGAATAAGTGATCTAAATAACATTCGTTAATAATTTTGCATCTAAATTATAATTGTTAAGAGGGGAACTTAAAAAAAAAACTTGTCTGTAAATTGTTTTGCTTTTTATTTTTAAATAAGAGAAATGTGTATCACTTCTTGCTTTCATAAAAAAATCATTGGACTACAAAGGGTTATAGATTTATAATATGTAATATAGACACATTCTTGCAGTTCCTAAAACAAGTTCAGCAGAACATAATAAAAAGGCAGCTGTGCTGAACCGGTAATAAAAAACAGGTTTAAAGCCAAATAAAGTCAAATACGTATTCTGGCATATGTTTTGAGTTGTGTGTCATTTCTTGGTTTCTGGTGGCAATATGAATTTCACTGTCTACAAATAGAAAAACAGAGTTCTCCAACATTAAACGATTCATTTTATATACTTTTTTTTGTTAGTTGGTCATTGGGCAGTCGTCCAAAATATCATTTGACGTCCTTTTTCTGCTGATTAAGTTAATGATTCTTCTCTAATTGCAATAAAATTCCAATAATCTGGAATCTGATAGTCCAGCAACTGAGAAAGGATTTGGTTGGTGTATAATGGATGGAAAAAGAGGTGTGCTAGGGTGCAAATGAGGAGCTGAGGGTTAGAAATGTAATTAGAGCAAGCCATTATCAGAAAATGTATGGAAAACAGGAGGAGTTCAACATTTACATATTTTTGTAAGACTGTTCTTTTAAATCTCCATTACAATTAATCAAAGTCCAATAGTAAAATAATTTATAAGGCTGAAAAAAGTAAATCCAGTTCAGCCTAATATCCCAGTATTTATCCAGCAACAGCCTAGCCTGGATACAGGATTATTAGATTTTAACAGCATTTTAGACACTGAATTCTTATTATCTATTTTATAAGAAGAATAGTTTTAGAATTCTATAATTCTGTTTGAATTCTGTTTGCATTATATGTAAATTAGTTCTTGAGGCCTGAACTGGTGAAAATCCTATGAATACTGAACAACATAAACTGAATGATTGACCTCTATCACCAGCCAATCAATCATACGTATATCCAAAAAATGAAATACATTTTTTTTTTTCTGAATTGATTCCTTGGAGAGGCTTCAGGATCAGGTTTACCCAAGGAGAATTTTTTTCTCTTCAAACTCCAATGCACTTTTCTTCAACCTATTATATGGATTTCAGATTTTAGTCTCACTTTTTCTTAGTAAAAACATTTCTTTATATCACTGCATCAGAAAATATTCAATGGTTTATAGATCTGTAATGTTTTCAGAATTCTTGGAACCTAGACTGCCCTAACTTTTTATATTGTATCAAGACATTAAAATAATGTGGCAAAACTACAAAAGTGAAATGAAAGCTTTACAAAAATTTCAAGTGATGTTCCAATGTTTGTCTTTGTTTATAAGCAGATTGATAAATCATGTTTGAGCACCTGCAATTCCTTGTAAGTTATATATCAGTGTAAAGCTATACGGATTTGGTATCGGTGAGCTAAATGAGCACAGGTTTTAAGTTCAACATACTTTAGGTTGAAGGACTAAAATAATTTGGTTGTGTTTGGGTGATGATCCAATTCAGAATTGCTTCAAATATTACTTCCTCCTGCCCAATAATGAGGTCATGTTTTTCTTTTGTATATGGTAGCACAATCACACATACAGAAATTCCCTTTATCTAACAATATGGGCAAAATTTAGTAATTTCAGAAAGACCACTCTTGGAGAGTAATTCAGGAAAGAGCGAAGTTACCTTGCGAAGCTTCTCATCAGTTCGCTGAGATGGGTACACGCTCCCTGGTCTCCTGCACTCAGAGATCAGCGAACGCTTTAAAGATACTTTGGCGAGGCAACTCGAGTGGTCGCGAAGTGAGCTGAAGTACCTTTAAAGCGTTCGCTGATCTCCGAGTGCAGGAGAAAAGGGAGCGCGTACCCATCTCAGGGAACTGATGAGAAACGTTGCAAGGTAACTTTGCTCTTTCTTGAATTACCCCCTTGGTCTTTTCGAGTTTATCGCATGAGATCTTGCATTATTCCTGCAAGATTACCGCATGAGTTTTTCAATCTTGATTTTCCGATAAAAAGGTACAAAACCAAATATATCTCCAAAAACAAGGAAATTTGTAACTGCGCTTCAGCAACAATAAATTCCCCAAAAATTCCCAAAATAAAAAGCCCACCGTGAAAATACAAATTGCAACTTACTGTGCTGCTTCTTCTCTTATACAATCAGTGTGTGCCCTTGACACTGTGTTTATGAATTCCTTGTAAACAAAACAACCTGTAAAGAAAGCGCATAAATCTCACTGATAGAGCATTAACCATATATTGATATATTATTTAACAAGCAACAGTTCCCAGAAACTATTAAGAATCCAAACTCATATATTTACTAAAGTTGCATTTCTCATATCTCCAGATATCGCCAGATATCACCATAGATTTAGCGATATTGGATGATATCCCCGTAGCCCATTTATTATTATGCGGCAATAGCACTGCTAGAGCGTTATATGCATTTATCCCGGTTGCATCTATGGGGGGTATCAATATCGATATAGATATCCATGTGTATATTGATATTGATAAGATACACTTAAAACATAACTCCAGACTACAGCCCCATTGAAAGTAATGGATAACGCCACCCAGAGAGTGGCGATATATTAAGCAACAGAAATAGCCAAAAAAAACAAACACTTATCTTAGTAAATAATGCAGAACAGCGTTAAATCAGGCGATATCAATACACAGAGATATCCACTGCGATAATGCCTTCCAGTGCTTTGATAAATAAGCAATACTATCGATATCACTAAATCCAGAGCTAACCAAATTCGTTTTTACAGGGATAAGCAATTCGACTTTAGTAAATGTGCCCCATTATGAGAGAGATGTATTTTGAAAGGCTGAAATCACTACGAAATTCCCAATGTGCTCTTGTGAACAATCCTTAAACAGACATTACAATCTGCTTACCAGATTGAAGTAACATACAAGTGTTGTACAAACCTATGTAAATTTCCCGGAGAAAGCTTCGCCCAAGAGGAAACATGCTGATTTCAACAATTCTTTGTATAGTATGCAGTGTTGCAGCTGGACTTTCTGCATCGTTAATTTTTATGCGCATATGCACATAAAAATAAACGATGCAGAAAGTCCAGCCGCAACACTTCAGTTCTACATGTTTCACCACTCTCAGCTAGAGGCTTCCTCAGGAACCAAGAAATTGCAGTAAGAAAGCTGTACGTGAAACGCATAGAACTGAAGTGTTGCAGCTGGACTTTCTGCATCGTTTATTTTTATGTGCATACTATACAGAGAATTTTTGAAATCAGCATATTTCCTCTTGGATGGCATATCACGTGTCTAATCTAGAGTGACCTGAAGCTTTCTCTGGGAAATTTACATAGCTTTGTACAACAGTTGTATGTTACTTCAGTCTGGTAAGCAGATTGTAATGTCTGTTTGAGGATTGTTCACAAGCATATTGAGATTGTCGTAGTGATTTCAGCCTTTCACAATACATCTTTCTCATATATGAGTTTGGATTCTTTATAGTTTCTGGGAACTGTTCCTTGTTCAATATATGGTTAATCAATGTATGGTTAATGCACTGTGATTTATGCTCTTTTTTCACAGGTTGTTTTGTGCGGTAATCTCGCAGGAACAATGCGAGATCTCGCGCGATAAACTCAAATAAACCGAGAGCAGTCTTTCTGACTTTAATACATTTCGCCCAAGCTTAAAGTTCTGTGAAGAATTATGCAAATACCTTATAACTTTGTAGTGGACAAACAGCAATTGTCTTAAAAAACAGGTATAATATTAATGGAAAGAAAAAAAATGAAATTTGTTTTAGAAGAAAGTAGAAGTCACAGTTCAGTTCAAACCAGTTTTGACTCACTGATTAGTGGGATAAACAGAAGCCAGAAATGTTCCCTTCCTTTTGAGAATGCTCCAATTTGTCATAAATTGTTGTATACTGCCATTTATACCATTCCAAAGTTTAACCATGGAAAAAATTGCTTAAAGGGGAACTATAGTTTAAATTCATACTTACTTGAACAATCTGAGCATGATTAGTTGGTTAGTTTCAGCTAAATTAAGGAGCGGGCTGGTCTATGGGATGGACCAACATCACTTACATAGACCCAGAAGAGAGAGGTGCAGTAATGTATTCATCTGACAATCCTGGGCTGTTGTCAAAGTACTTTGTGTACTGCTGCTAGATCGACCAGATAAGTATGAATTTACACTATAGTTTCCCTTTAACTCAGTTGCAATTGTTGGAAATTTCAAAATGCAGTCATAAACAGATGTTGCCGGATTCCCCAAAAACAATAGGAAGCAACAATAAGATGTTTCCGCACCCTATTTGTGCACATAGTGATCTCATTGGGGTTTTATAACAATTACCACATGTCACTCTTTTTCCCTGTGTATTATTTTAAACCAAATTTGCAGGCACAGTAGCTTTGATATCATTTATTTGTTTGTGCAAGGCAAGCCAGCTACAATTTGTTACCTATGGAAAAAAACAGCAACATTAATATCCCCCCCATAGTTTACTGCAGCCCTAAAAGAGTTGTAACATAATTGCCTCCAGATTTGACAGCTACCAATGTTTGCCACACCGAATGGATTGCAACACCCTAGACGCAGCAGACCTGAATATTTG
This sequence comes from Pipa parva, assembly GCA_019650415.1. Classification (NCBI taxonomy): domain Eukaryota; kingdom Metazoa; phylum Chordata; class Amphibia; order Anura; family Pipidae; genus Pipa; species Pipa parva. The sequence continues at coordinate 9,135 of WMED01004066.1, forward strand.
TGAGGACACCTGCTTTGGGATTTTGGGTTAAAGGCATTTTATAATGAGGAGAAAAAGCTTTTACTTGTGTCCTAAAGCAATTCATACTTTTTAGAAAAGTAAATTAGCAATGAAAAAAGAAAATTATTTTGTTGAAGAAGTTGTTGTTATTGCATAATTAGGGCTAAAGCCCTGTAAAGAAATCACTGTTTTCATTAGTGCTTATTAGCATTGCACAAAGACAGAAAATGCATGATCATTTTACAATTTTATGAATCTGCATATCTTTACATAAAAAAGAAAATAAAACAGTGATGTTTATAGGGTTTTTTTTCAAAATGGAAGATTTTGGGGTAATAATATCCCTTTAAAGTGCCTAAATTATCCATAAAGCTAGAAGTTGGGACTTTACTTACAGCTTAGTTGAACTGAAGAAGACACATGGACAAGCGTGGATATATCATCACAAGTAGTTCAGCTGATTTTCTTCTGTTAGTTATACCGAATATGGATGAATAAAAAATTATTAACTATTATCTAGGGTTTTTATTATCAGAGTGTCTAAATATTAGCATTGTTCCTACAGCAGCCTTGAGAGATATTAATGTAGATGCATCCTGCCTCTGTCAATGATATACAGGTATGTTCAATGTGAAGCACTTAATTGATATAATTACAGATATCAGATAGACTTTATTATGTACAGAGCTATTAATAGAATATTATTGTAATTTCATCATAAGTAAATGTTGTCCTTTTCTAAAGAATCCCACATTTCATTTTGATCAAGAATGCTACTAAATCTAGAATGATGACACTTAAAGGGACACTAAAGCCTGGAAAAATAAAAAGTGCTTTCTATTTATTGGCCACCTAGTATGAAGTAAAACATGTGTTAAAACGACAGGTTTAGGCCTTCTGATTTTTTATAATATCAGAATAACCATAACAATTAGTAGAAAAAACAAGCACTGGGAAAAGATGCTATGGTCAGCTAATCCTAGTCCCTCCTCCTGTTCCTTCTGTGCATCATTTGTATTACTAAGCAGCTTTTGACTCTGACCTGTTTTACATTGCTTTTCTCCAGTTTTTCAGTCTCTCAGAGCTGCCTTGTACTTAGTTTTCAGGGAGAAAGTGAATTTTAATTACTTTTAGGAGGAGCAAGCATGCTCAGTCAGTGAGCATAGTCCTTGACTAAGGGGGAGATGATTAGCTGGAAATCTCTTCTCCAAATGCTTGCTTTTTTCTACAACTGTCTATTCAGCAAAATCAGTAAGACTAGCCTGTCATTTTAACACTTGTTCTACTTAATACTAGGTGGCCAATAAATAAAAAGCTGTTTATTATGCTCAACTTTTATGGTACACCATTGTTATACAAATCAAAATACCAAAAATAAGAACTGACTTAATATACTAAAAGGCAAAATAATATGTATTTCTATCTCCAGTTAGGTGGAATTTGAAAACCATGCAGATGATCTGAGGATATCTGAATCATCTGTACTGCAGAGACAAATCTCTTTACTCTTTTTCTTTCAGTTTAAAGGGAGTTCAGAAGGTTAGGATTTAAAGGGTTTTCTGAACGGAGCTAAATCCCTGATATTCTGAAGCCAAGTGAAGAAATCTATCCAAAATATAGAGTGAGTCTGAAAATGCTTTTGTAAATAATAAAAATATGTAGACTTTCTTAGATCATTTAGCCATAAAATTCTGTAACCCAAAAGAGCACACACTTGGCTGGACTATTACTGAAATGTGTATAATATTTGGCCTATTGAGAGGAACTCAAATGGGAATTCACCTGGAATGAAAGCTCTTTTAAACAAAGAGGTAATTAGGACATCCCTTGCAGATGTTCCCTGAAAATCAATGTCTTAACAGTGAAAAAAAACAATACAGCATTAAATTGTGGCATATAGCTATAGCATAGTTTATTATGTTTGTTATTGCTGTCCTGCTCCTTTATGAAATTTGTACCGTACCCATAATGCATTGATCAAGCGTTGACCACAGGGTATGGAATAGGTTAGTTTTATAAAGTTCTATCCTTTGTGGTTTATTATTCCCTGCATTCTGTGTATTTTTGAGGGTTGCATTTCCTAAGAAAATTAAGAGAATCTTTTGGAGTACCTACGAGATTGCCATCCCTGATGTGATGCCAGTTTAGGATGAATTCCTGGTGTAGGATACAGTAGGTTACAGCTAGTACCTAAGACAGAGGTCAACTGATTAAACTGACTGATTTCTGAATCAACTGATTAAGAAGCTGGAAATTGGGTACATACTAACTAGATGATAGGGACAGTGAATACAACATGCAACATACACAGTATAGGTTTCCCTTTTGAAAGCTTGAACGGAAATAAAGCAGGAGAATATGATTAACTGCTGTATATGTTTTTTATTCTTTACCTACAGCTCACAAGCTAACATATAGTTTCTGTTTACCTCTGTAATAAGGTATGAATTTACATATAATATTAGGGTTGGCAAGGCAGATATTCCTTTGCAGGATTATAAAAATAAAAAATTGTTTTCTTTCTCTCTGTTGGTTGCAGCCATATTGGGTTTTCTGGGCAACTTCATGAATAAGTACTAATCTAAATTCAGTAGGAAACAACAGGACTGGGGGGGGATTTGTTTCTTAACAGATAAAAGATGATTGCAACCACAAAGAAGAAAAACACACTTAAAACAATACAAATCAAGGATTCAGCTTTCAAGATAATCCTTTTACCAGTCCTTTTACCAGTCCTATCATGGAAAAGCTGCCTTGCCAATCCAAGTGGCAAATGTTCTTGGTCTCTGGGTAAATGATCATGTGACTTGATGTTTTTATATTTTGTGGTATCTGTTGGTTAAGCTTCCTAGACACTGCCTTAAGGATTAAATGATGCCCCTTTTTTACACTTTTTACTACATTCTACGAAAGAATGCTGGTTTCATATTTTGACATAAATTTATAAAAGTCTAAAAGGTTTTTTGATTGCCTAATGCTGGAGAAACAGTGTTTATTTTGTTTATTTTATTACGCCTGTTTTGCCTATTTAAAAATGCTGTTTTCGCCATTTAGAAAATCACTATATTATGCATTTTTTTTACATTGAAAAGTTGTTTCAATCCTGTAAAAATCAAGGAAAAGCTTGATAATTTGTCTGTCTTATCTGGTAGAATAATCTGGTTATCCCTTTCTCACCCAGGCTCAAAAATACCAGAAGGCTGCTCCACTTTTTATAGGTTAAAGTAAGCTGAAAACTACACCCAGGTCTACATACCCCTGGGTCTTACTTGCCACACATGACACCATCTAAACAAATATCTGAAAGTATGTGTTTTTGTGTGTGAGGAATATAACTTTCCTCATTTTGAATGTGGGTAACCTGTTCTGTAGACAGCTGGCTTAAGGGATATTGGATATGATATGTGCACTGTAACCACTCTTGGGGCTCAAGTATATTGATGGGAATGGCCAGTATAACATTATAATTATGCACCATTATTGGCTAGATCGTGAGGGCATTTTTACAATAATACTGGCAAAAGGCATCCAAATGACATCATTTTCATTGCCTTGTATCATTAGATTACCATTGTACTTGGGACCACAATTTAAATGCTCAACACTTCATGCAACCCCCTCCTTCTACAATTTCCCCTTAAGGGTTAAAAAGCTGCAAACAAAGGAGACATAATAGTTCCCCAACAACAGCTAGTTGAGAAAAAAACAGGCTAGCTATCCACCTGTGTTTATTATATTAATTGATCGCAATTCTATCCCCAGTTCTAAGTGACATCATTACAGAAGCCAATACAGAAAAAAATAATGTTTCTGGCCCAGTTCTGATGCCATTAACAAGTTACCTTGGTAGAAACTGTCCTTTGTCGACAGTAAATAAATGGTTCTCACTGACTCATGTTTTCTTCTATTTACAGTATGAGGCAGGAGTTTGCACTTGAAAGTATTGTTTGGTACATGACTTTAAATATATCAAAAATGATTACAATTTTGGGACAGCTAAGTACATATATAGAATTCCACTGTTATTTATTGTATTGGATTCATTTTAAAATGTTGGTGTTAAAAGTTTCCATCAGTTTTTATTTTGACTATTTTCACTGATTTAAACAATTCTTGTATGTGTTTATGCTTATTTCAGGGAAAAACTGATCTGAACATATGGTGGTGCTCATGGCCCTATGAGCTTTATATCAGTTCAGTGCTGTCAAAATGAAATCCCCTTACATTGTTTCCTAGATCATTATAATAGCACTACAACATATGTAGTTTGGCTGACTACATGTTTTATATGGTGTGTGTTTTAACCATGGTGTGTAGATTTATTTCTGTAAAGATTTGTTAAATTGCTTCATTGCAGGCACTGCAAGCTTAAAATCTGGCATTCTTTTGTCTGTCAAATAATAACAGTCCCAGCAGGAATGATATATGTATTCCCTCCCACTATGTTTAAAAGGTAAAAAAAAAACCTATAAGCTTGAATGAATAGCAGATTTCTTAGCTTACTGAATAAACAAATGTTGAGGAGATAGAAGGAACTGCTAAAATACATTATATTGACCTATTATAGAAGCTGAAAGTAATAAAAGATATAGTTCACTGTATATTTTGGGTTAAAAACAACACTACCTAGTAATGGATTTAATGAGTTTGCAGCTACAACCAAACCTTTAGCTCTTAGGGCCCAGTCACTCTGTGCCAGTGTGGTCCCCACAACCCCTGAAGCCCACAACCAAAGTTATTTTTTTTAAATTCTGGGATGTGGCAGCACATATTTAGGACAGGGGTCTGTGGTGTCTACATAACACTATTGGTACTACAATGCATGATATTCTTTATTGAAAAAGTTCTATTGGTGAATACAAACATTCTACCATTTTTAAGATCCGCCTGCCACTGTGGGGAACTGTTTCATTAAAGTCTAGGGATATTTGATATCATGAAAGGAATAGTATGGTACCTATCACTTTAATAATCAGGTAAATAAAGCTTAAACAAAGTATAAGTTAATCCTTATAAACATGGACTATTTTAAATGAGAAGATATTGTACAGCCTACTAATGTCAGAAATCAGTTTTTAGTTACAGAATTTAGTACACTAGGCAGACAGAGTGAAAAGCTGTAAGGTGACCAATTCTTTAGAATCACAGTAGAGTAGAATATCTACTGAAGAGAAAATCTTAGAAGGAAACTAAAAGTAAAAACTGTTTTTGTCGTTTCAATATTTTCCCTCTAAAAATGACTAACAATTGCTCCTATGCTTTGTTTTTTTTCTAGTTAAGTCTTTTTTAGACTTTATGGTCAATATCAGTAGAGAAGAATTAGTTTTACAATGTACATGACATTCCATAGAAGTGGCTTTCAAGAAAGTACTCATTTAAGTCATGGAGGCAACTGGGCTATACAAGTTCCACACAAGCTTTCTTTGGTATAGACATCACCTCTAGACAGATCAATTAAAGACATTCTGGTGCTCATCTCCAGAGAGCAGTTCTAGCCAGTGCATGACATGCCATAGAAATGGCTTTGACAAAAGTGTTCATTTGAGTCAAGTTAATTGTAAAATATATGCAAATTAGCCAAATACCTAGTAACTGTTCCCAGTTTTTTTTGGTTTAGTTTACCTATTATTACTTACTGCCAAGTAAAAGTTCAGCCAGTGTTCAAAAAAGTTTGCAAATCATCTATGAATTTAAGAAGATTTCATCCAAGTTTAGTCAATGAATAGACAGGGAATACTAAACCAACAGATTGCTGCTCTTGGAAGTCAATGAGATGGAAAAACATTTACAAAAGGGATGATTTAACTGATAGAGAGAAACTGAACTGGTAGCAGAACTTATGGCAATACACCATGGAAACCTATGTTCATTAGCTTCTCAAGAAGTAAAGGAATGTGTAAGTAACACGCTGGCAAATATATTTTCCCTTTTTAGTAGAGAACAGGTCACTCTTGCAAGCATGTGCACTGCTAACAAAAGCTTTCGTTAAAGTCATATGTTATTTATCAAGCATTTTTCTGATTTTTAAAGATCGAAAATAACTTTTTGATATAAAAAAATGCATAAAAAAGTTATTTCTTACATGGCAAAAAGAGTATTTTTAAATAGGCAATACCGAAATAATAAAATAAAGACTGTTCCTCCAGCAAAAGGCCTTTAAAAAACCTTTTTGACTTTGATAAATTATAGAGGCAAACTTAGGCAATGCTTTCTTGGAAATAAATCCAAATTAACACCTCAAGTATAAAAGGAATATATACATTTTTACTGTGAAAAAGATGATTTGCACTGTAAATGAAATGTAAAGCATCACCCCATCCTAAACAGATCTGTTTTTAACTTAACTTTTTAACTTTTATGTCATAAAGACAAACTGATATGGTAAGGCAATACTTCCAGAGCAATATATACAAATTAGTCTCTCCACCAGGAGTATGTGTACATATTTATGTGCTCATTATAAATCTTTCAACTGTACATAAATAACTTATTGCTATTATCCTTTTACGCTGAAGTGTGGATAAATGGGAAAAATGTATGAAAGTTTTCAATTTGTTTAAGCAGCCAAGGCTAGTGAAATAGCTGTAATATATCAATATTGTCATTTTTGCCTATTTATAAAGCTGCTAAATTGAATTTTTCCACCAAAAGTCAGATGGAAGCTAGAAAGGCATCTTGGGCAGTAGCACTACTCGGAAAACTGACAGTAAGCAATAAGGTATAAAGCTTTGTCACTATCCCAATACTCCAGGATTATCTGCTAGCCATAAGATCCATTCACCTACAACCATTAAATTGTCTCACTTTATGAACATACATCGTCCAAACCCCCATTGAAAAATGGATGGAGCACTGGGTTGTCTAATTAACAGGTAAAGGTGGAAAAGGAGAAACAAACTCAATGCAATACAAATCAGGAATTTAAAGTCAAAGATAACATTTTCCAAACTACATGAGATTTCTAATTTTTTTGGTATTACTGGTTCTTTTAATGAGGGCTTTTGTAAAAGCTACAGTTACATGTTCCTCCTTTAACCACAAATGTCAGCAGGAAGCTTAGGGTGAGGTGGGAAAAAGGAGCCAAAATCCCATTGAATAAAAAAGCCATCAAGTGCAAACTTTTTTTAAAGAACAGGAGGTTTTTTTTTTTTGTTGTCTGTGTTACATACAGTATATAGAATTTCCACACAAAACCAGAAAGATAAAGGTATAGCCAGTGCTTATGGGAAAGTAGAAGGAGACAAAGAAATCATCTCTTTACACCTCTGTAGCCAATTTAGCATCCATAATGACTAGATACAGCATGAAACCCAAAGCCATCACTTTTGACTGCACAATTGCCCTACACAACATCAGAGCCCTGCAATCAACCCCCTAATTCACCACTTTGATCTAGCAAAGTGAAATTGGTGAATGCAACACCAAATTGCACCAAATTTGCTACTTTGACAGGCTTTGTTGGTAAAACTTAAATACTTTCCTGGGTTATTTTCTGCTTAGAAGTAATAGTTCCCTGCAGAAAGTAGGCACATCTTCTCACCCCAGAGTCTGATGATATTTCCAATATGGAGAGGTGTGAATCCTTTTTCAGAACCCGTTAAGGAATGTAGAGTCGGTTTCATTTGTATGATAGGTTTCTGTGATGTCAATTAATTCTTTTTATGCAATGCTCAAGGAGAATTTAACTGTGTAACTATGCAGTCAGATATATGATCTACTGAAATGTGTTGCAGAGAGCAGTAGCATTCAGAGATACTGTGGCACTGTATGCCCAAGTCTCAGTAGCCTTTCAACAAATCTAGAAACAGCTTGAAGTCAGATGGATGGAGAAGATGGTCTAATGAGTCCTCCAAAAGTATTCCAGCGTCTATATTTTAAGACATGCATACTTCTAAGAGAAAGTTTCACCACTGCACAGAAAAGATTCCCATGATTCTAATTCATAACAACAATGCTGACACTTGGCATTAAATCAACAACTCTTCTAATGTCTTCTACCAATAACTCTTACAGCTCCCAAACACAGACTTTCTGTCCAAAAAAAAAAAACAGAGAAGAAAAAGGGAGGTATCCTATATTTATTAACTAACTTTTCTTCTGCAATGGTAAAAACAGCTGCAATGGAAAAAGCTGGACAAAAAAGAATGAACAAACTGCTAGTTATCAGTGGCAGACATCCTTGTCTCCATAAATATACTTACCCAGAACATACTTTAGAGAAACTTCTGAACACGTTCATAACTTTATTGATGAAAATGTACTGTCTATATCACCTCCTCAAGTTTGCATTTTATGTACCCTGGATGAGATTAGCCAAGCCAGTTACACCAGTATATAGTTTCATGTTTACTGTTTTATACTTAAAAGGAAATACTTCTGTCTTGAAAGGGGAACATGCACCCACTTACCTGCTATTCAGCACTTGATAACCAATAACCTGCCCAATATATAACTCATGTATGAATTCAGAGGCTTTCAAAACATGGAACTCCTTACAGGAGCCATAACCAATAGATTCCTCAGGTTTTAAAGTTCCTGTTTCCCCTACTGTGTATTGAATAACTATTCTTATCAATGTATGTTGCTCTTTGACAGCGGTATACAGCAATTCCTTCACGACTCAAACAAATTTCTTTTTTTTTCACTCAACGTTACAGTGTATTGCTGTTTTTGGGTTTGTTTTAGTTTAAACTTTGAAAAATGAATGTCTTATGTGTACTGTATAGCCGCATCCCTATGCTCTGTTATTGACTTTTATGCTGTATTTATTTCATATAATGCAATTATACTATAACTATTACCTAAGAATGTATGCTTGCTTTATTTTTAGTTGTAACATAAATAAGACAATAAGCATAAAACCTTTAAAAATAAATTTACCCAATTACAATGACTTACACAATGGAGGAGGAAAGTCCCAGAACAAACATGTTGGTAAACTTATCTACTGAGACAATTATTGGTTTTCTAAAGTTATCAATAAAAATAAAGAACTCTCTTTTTGATGGCATCTAAATTGAATTGATAAACTAGCAGCTGCATATTTACCACAGCGATTTGGTGACTCAATACACACTCTATTGCTCTGAGTGCCACAGCTAAAATCCTCAGTAGCTTCAACTGCCTTCGCATTAGAACAAGAAAACCACTGATAGTGTCAGGATAATGTGGAATTTGTCAGACACCACAGTGGATTTAGTGCTGGCCCCACCCAAGGCGCGGAGTCTAAGGGATTCCCGGTCTTCACCTTTAAACCTCTGGGCTTAGCTGCAAGGGAATCCCCAGGCCATGACCCCTGAGAGAGCCACCCACTGGTGGAGCTGAAGGAGTAGGAGGGAACTTCCGAGAACACAAAGTCGGGACTCGGGACTCAGTATTTATAGGCAGAGTCTAATGGTGATTGGCTGGCAACAAGCTACCAGATGGGAGCAAACAAATCCAGAAATATAAAGAACCTGTGCAAGGAGGGAAACCAGGAGTGAGCTGGACTGGAAACAGACACTAGTAAATGAAAGGGATCAAAACTCACAAGCAGCTGTGTGGCATGGAGGAAAGATCACCGCCTGTGAGTGGAACATCCAGGGTTTAAATCCTGGGACTGGAGCATCGGTTGTGTTACAGATAGGGACATCTTCGCAGAACCTCTTATTACTCTAGGCCTCATACCTAAACACCATAGTGTCTGCACCTATACATATATGTCATTCTGACTCTGGAGGAATCTCTTCATGCCTAATTTCTAATAGGGATTATGCAGTTTTCAGTTCATACTCAGAGACACCTGTGCTTACTTTACCACCTTATTTTCAGAAGACACTGTCCCTAGCCAATCAGATTCCTATGGTGGCAGGCAGCCCTGTCTTTTTCAGTCATCATGTGGCTTATATATTGGATGTAGCAATGCAGTGCACCCTAAACTTAAATGTGCCGGCAATGGCAGTTATAATATTATGTGCTGAATGCTGCAACACCCACTTCTATACATGCATGCAATTAAATAAATCTCAACAAGTCGAAGCCTATTTGGACAACAAAGGGAGGTAAAGAGTAACATAATCTTTTAAAATAAACACAGTAGTAGTAGTCCTTTCAGCATTTTTATGTTAGCTACTCTCCTATTACAAAATGCTGGACAAGCTAAATACAGTTATACAAGTCTGTATAATTGTATGACTATTCCTCAAATCCCCAGATAGATGCATTTAGTTTAACAACAACTAGAGGGCAATAATCGAATACTTATTTTACACGTTAATTGGAGAGACTGTCCCAGCTTTCCTTGGGGCTGCATCTGATTTGGAAACTCCTGGTTTAGATCAAAACAGAAGAAGAGAAACAAAGACCCACCATAGCGCTTGGTTAGACACAGAAAAGCAATAAAACATATTTTCTTTTTTTACTTTATTAATGTGTCAAGCACTGAAATATGAAACAGTTGCAATATTTAATGTGCTAATATGGCAGTATGAAGTGTATAGTCGTTCTCTACATAATTGTAAGGCATTGTACTGTAGTTCACTAGGTAAGACAGTTGGAAGCCTGGAATATTCTCATGACCAATAACCTCTATGATGTTCTAGACTCCTAGATACACAATGTGTAAAATACCTTTACATACATCACTATATGAGCTTACTGTCTTGCATAGTACACTGAATTATACTACCTGTAGGGAAGGACTATGTATTTTATTCAGCCATATTTCCACATTGCATGTTGCACTTTTTATAGCATTTTTCTGCAGATTTTGATTTTGGTGATTCAATCTTGCACTGAGGTTTAATCTACCATTTTCTAATCTGTTTATATGGATTTATTTGTGTATAATGGAAATATAATGAAAGTACATGTTGCAGTGTTAATCCTTCTACTGGAGCATAAAAAAAATCAGTTTGTAGAGTATCTTTGCATGTGATTTAAATTGTAGTGATTGACACATAAGTGCACCATTTTATTAAGGACTAGCAAGTAGGTTGCTTGCACTCCATCAAATGAAAATAGTGGGGTTACTACATCAGTGGCTCCAGACTGACCTCAACTCATTGTTGTCTATTGCCTATTGGACATGCTGATACAAAGGACATAAATTCCTTCTTCCAAGGGCAATTTTTCAAGGTGTCTAGTAACCCACAGAAACCAAACAGCTTTTAGCATTCACTGGTATCGGAAAACTAGAAGCATGAATACTAACATCTGATTGGTTGCTGTAGGTAACAAGACCTCTAGAAAGATTGCACCTATTAGTTAATTCCCCTGATAGTGTCTTGGTTCTTTGTATATTTGTTCTGTGATTTTCATTCTGTATGCATGTGATGCCACTGGAAGGAAGCTAGACAAGGACTAGGTTGATGTATAAAAAGTGCACTGATTACTAACCATATCACTCTACCAGAGTGGAGCTTATCTAATATGGAAACAATAATAATAATAAAAGGGAGGAAGCAAGAATAATAAAGGAAGGAAGGAAGGAAACTTCTGATTGGTTGCTATAGGTAATTAGATTTATGTAAAATTTGCCCCAGTTGATGAGTTCCCCTGATGTATATCATTAAATGCAATGAATGTACTCCAAATAAAGTAAAGTAGTAGTCTCAATTTTATGTAACACTTGAGTATATCAAGATCTTCTTTCAGTCTTTCAGTGATGCCCCATGTAGAATCTACACAGTTAAATTCTACTAGGGTGAAATTAGAGGGGGTCGACTCGATCTGTCTCGGTCTGGATGTTTGAAAGTTACCATTCTTAATGTATATAGATGTGTCCAAAAAGTGGATCTCTGTTTTTGAGTAGCTTAGCTGTAGTTTAATTGACTGAATTACCTGTGGCAGCACATTTTTGTAGTTACAACCACAGCATAGAGGACCTGGGAATATTAGTAATGAAGGGTAACTTTTCCACCCAAAGTGACAGAAAAGAATGGGAAGTTAATTTTATGAAAATATTTAACACCCTCCAGAATGGACTTAACAGGGACAAAAGTTTTATGCGGAACTATGTCCTGTATTAACATTTCACTGCCACCCCCCTCCTATCTCTATTCCACAGTTACAGACTAAGGAAGAGACACTTTACATTTCAAAAGCAACTGAC
>WMED01004067.1:0-21225 GCA_019650415.1 Pipa parva
GCAGTGTGTGTGTACTCACACCTAACAATCCTCAGTATATGATAAGCAGTGTGTGTGTGTACTCACACCTAACAATCCCTCTGGGTGCTCTGATGTACAGTTATCCCACTCATTGGTCCTTGTTTAATTAAGGAATGCAGACACCTCCAGCACGCGTGTGGATAATGAAACTAGTCTTTATTGTTTCAAATTAAAAACACACAGCGTTCATTGTAAAGCTTCCAATGTGCGTCCCACCCTACGCGTTTCACGCTACAAGTTCTTAGTCATAGATACATTTTGTCCATAAATGTTCACTGGTGCCAATGAACCACAGACGGCGTATACATAGATATTTCCCAGTGGATTCCTACCTTCCAAATCTGGGAATCTTTTTTTTATTCACAGATTTATTAGAAACACCCTATTCAACCCAAAGTAGATATGTAGGAGGAGAGGGGTTTTCTTGGGTGGAGTTAAAGCAGTAAGTGGACTGGTCCTGGGATAGGGCCAATCTCGACCAGAGGTGAATAACCTTTACAGGGAAATTCCTTAAAGGGAAATGTTTCCAGAGGTCTAGTTTTCCATAGCAACCAATCAGCCATTAGAATTCCATTACAGAGAAACTAGGAAAGTCAGTTTTTGATTGGTTGCTATGATTTACTACACCTCTATAAAAATTGCCCCTGTTAATGAATTCCCTTGTTACTGTCTATGCTAAATACATATTACGTATTTCACTACCTTTGCCTGTGTGTTCTTACATTATATTTCAATTTGTAACTGAGATGAAGGTTATCTAAAAGAAATATATACTATGTCCCCACAACCTGCTGCATGACACTATAGGAAGCCATTACTTTTATTAGCCCAGCCCAGTTATCAGTGAATAATATTATGAAAGCTGCACGTCTTCACTCGTTAGAAGCATTACAACACTATTTAGAGCGGTGGTTCTCAAACTTTTATTGCCGGCCCGTGACCCTTTATCCGCGACTTTGACAATTTTAAAGTGGCGACTGTGACAATATTGCCAGAGCAAAGTTGCAACTGCAACAATATTCCCATATACATATGGGAATATTGTCGCGGTCGCGACTTTACAATGGAAATATTGTCACGGTCACCACTTTAAAATTGTTGTGGTCACAGATAAAGGGTATCTGAAATCTGTGACAATCCCGAAGGGTGTTAGGCGACCCCCCGGTAAATTGTCATTCGACCCCAAAAGGAGTTGCAACCACCAGGCTGAGAACCACTGATTTAAAGTCACTTTTTCCAAATATTAGATATGCATTGTTTCTCATGGTATTGCCAGGCAATACCTCACAATAATCAACAGAATCAGGTGTGTTGAAATTAGTGTAAGCGAAAGTGTATTTTAAATGTGAAATGATACACTTACAGATGTATTAGACCAGCGGTTCTCAACCTGTGGGTTGCGACTCCTTTGGGGGTCGAACGATGCTCTCACAAGGGTTGGGAACATGCTGTGAAGGCTAGAAGAGACCACAGGTCCCATTATATAAGGGTTTCTGCGTGGCGACGTCGGACCTGAACGTTATCACGTGATTTGTGACACTATGACATCAGGCCGAAACGTCACGTGTGATGTCAGCCCAGGGGGGTAGCAGTCTCAACTAGGTTGAGAACCTCTGTATTAGACCCTGTTCTATGGCAAAGATCAGGTGAATCTTATCCTTCCCATCGCTACTCCTGTAGTAAGGAACACATTGCTAAACACTGTTTACATCACTACCAAAAATGTTTTATGATCTTGACACTGAATATTTGGCTAGTACCATTAATTTATTTGCCCCATTGCAGACTCATTCATAGCCCTGAGTGAATAAGGAAACATGACCAAAAATAGTACAATTCTGTATAGACATATTCTAAGTAATATTGCATAATATTTTGTAATAAGATATGTGTTATTATAAAGAGAGGAGCAGATCAGGTCCAGAGTTCTCTTAAAGGAAAGTGTATCAGTACAATAAAATGTAACATATTGTGTATGAAATCTGGGAACCACTCAGGCTAAAGTAGAGGACAGTAACACAGAAAGGTTAGTCTAACAAGAGATGGCTGAATAATTCTGTTTTGTATCAGTATCTGGATCCTTAGTATGAAAACATCACTGTCAACCTAAGTAAGATTGTATTTTATTTGTTTAAATCCATAATAAATCAACTCTCGGCTCTTTAGATCCATAATCTGATTGCATGAAGAGAAATGACATATCTGAAAGAGAAAAGGCTGAGTGAAGTTGGTGGCCTAAGCAACATGGTGGCGGCTATGTCTCTGAACAGTAAGTGAGCACGTACAAATCATAGCGAGCTTAGTGTTGTGAGATAAGGTTCATCATCAATACAGTCTGCAGTGTGGTGGAACTGGCCAGCAAATTGGATACTGGACAAAAGAATCAGTTTGAATGCTTTAAGGGGGTTATTCACTAAAGTCCGAATTGCTGCGCATAGGTGCGAATTCGCCAGATAAAGACAGTCACAATAGGCTGCTACTGTCGCAATTGTATCTTTATAATGAGAATATTGTCGCAGTCACGGCTTTATTAGGGGAAAATTGTCGCAATATTAACATTAAAAAATTGTTGCGACTTTACAATGGGGAAATTGTAGCGGATTTACTATAGGAATCTGCAGTTTGCGAATTCGACAGTCGAATTCGCACCTTAGTTAATAAACCCCTAAATCTTCATGGTTTCTTTAAATCAACCACCTCTTAATTAGCATCCTATTCCTAAAAAAGCATAATATATATATATTTGCAATACTTGGTGATACCTTTTTTATTGGACTAACAGTCGTTTTAAATAGACAAGCTTTCGAGAGGTTCATCCTCTCTTTCTCAAGTCATAAGCAATACTAAGTTAAGAAGATATTATTCTAGGATAAACAGACAGTTCATAAATATTGTTAACTAACCCCCCCTCACCCTTATTTTTGTCCAATCGCCTATTCCTGACAATATTTATAACTGCTTCAACAATCTGTTTATCCTAGAATAATATCTTGCTAATTCAACCCAGCATTGCCTGTGACCTGATAAAGAGAGGAGAGACCTCTCAAAGGCTCATATATATATATATATATATATATATATATATATATATATATATATATATATATATATATATATATATATATATATACATATAAATGCATATTTATTAACAGTGTGCATGCAGATAGGATCAAACCTGCCGTGGTATATTTTCATATAATCTGGAAGATCTGAGACATAGTAAGTAGCAATGCACCACATCTACACTGATGCAGGTACAGCAATACTAAAGTTGCGCTGCCAGCAAATCTGCAAATGTAGTCGCACATTCCTCTTTAAAAAGAAGATTGTAAAAAGTGTGTAGTTAGTTTTGGTTCTGGTTGGCTTTAGGCTAGCACCTCGTGTAAAATATAAAATAAGTCTATTAAAGAAATACATTGAGACGACTCATTTTAAAAGCTCTCCATGCTTCTAAAGATATTTAACGCATGTTAGAAACATGGTGCTTGAACAAGAAGGAAGAAGCAATAAAACACATTCCAAATCAGAAGGTTTTTACTATGTTACTGAGTTGTCTGCTTAGAACAAGTGCTAGGGCGACTATTTACATGAACAGTTTGAACTTTATTAAAAATCTGATGATATACAACACTCCCGATCTGAGGAGCGCTCGCCATGAATGTCACAACTCAGTTTGAGAAATTCCTGACTTGTTTTATATTGTTTTTATGTCTTTGCTTAATGAAGCCATCACATCTATGAACAGACATGTGCCATTATTTTGAATGGAACTTTAGATAATACATTTTCAGGAAGAGCCCCAGAAAGCTCAGTTGAAATTAAACATCTATTTAAATAAAATGTTATGCCTCCTAGAAATCCTACAGAATATTTGGAAGTGTGGGTTTAGGTTTACACAGTAGCAGGACCAGGCCTAGGGGTAGGCAGGGTAGGCGGCTGCCTAGGGTGCAGCAGGCAGGGGTCGCTATCTTGGTGATCGTCCTCCTCCTTTCCCCGCTGAGGAGTAAGATGCCTGCACTCTGCTAGTACTTCTATACAGAGGTGATGATGCTCTGATTCTATTTCCCTGAGCTCCCAGACAGAGCAGCGCACAGAGGATAAGAATCAGATAATTGGGCCACCACTGCCAAGAAGCACTACTGGTCTACTAATCTGTGCAGCAGACTGACTCTGAGAGTGGGATTATGCAGGTGTGTCAGTATTAAGAACTGGGGGGGGGGGGGGGTAATGATTTCATTACTCATCCTGTGGCGCAAAAAAACCTTGGCCTGGCCCTGCACAGTAGTATAAGACCCTCCCACAGGGCCTAATTACAGGACTCCTTCAATGGGACTCCTTGGCCCATCTTGGGGGGTAATTCAGCATAGTTCAAACTCACTTCCTGATCCTTCTCATCAGCTCACAGAGACTGTTACGTACTCGCTGATGTCCTTAACGCGGACATCAGCGAACGCTTTAAAGGTATTCCAGTTTCAATGAAACCACTCGAGTCTCCTCATGAGACTGGAATACCTTTATAGCATCTGCTGAGGTCCGCATGTAGGACATCAGCGAGCGCGTAACAGTCTCTGTGAGCTGATGCGAAGGATCGGGAAGTGAGTTCGCACTATGCTGAATTATTGGTCTATTAATCCTCTGCAGCATTCAAACCCTGTACTCTGAGCACAAAATGCACCATTTGGCATGACTGTAAAATTTCCATTTTCTATGTTTTCCTATGTCGGTCTTTGTCACATCCAGATAACTTCAGATAATGTGCACTATTCATAGCAGGACAAAACATACAAAGCTCTCTTTGCATTTTTCTACTTGTTAATCTGAAAAAATCAGAACCAAATATAAAACTAAATCACAACCTTTGCTGAAGGCTCATTGCCTGAACAATATTAAAACATGGTGATGAACTAAGAATTCCTGAGTGTTGTGTAGCTTTATCTGACACTGGATCACAATCTCATGACCAGCCATATGACCTACTGGCAACAACCAATATCCATTTATATGCAATTTTCAACAAGTCCGAGTGATTGACTGTTCCTACACTTCCTAAGGGAGAGAATAGCAGTAATCTGTTACCCCATGTGACAGAACCCTTAACCTGTAGGGACTAATGCAGACCCCCCCACCAATAGAGTTTTCCTTTGGGTAACTGTAGAGTTACACAAGTATAATTGTAACATTTACATTTACCTATTTTAGTGTGTTTTTAACAATATCCCTCAAATACAAATTTATACATTTAATATCCAGTGTGGCATTACCATTGGCATATGTCTAACCAAAAATGCTCTCTCAGATAGACGTGAGCTATATTTACCCAGTGAAGCCCCATTATTTCCTAATATATTACAGTGGTGTGTACATTTTGAGCAAATCCCAATTATGCATTTTGCATTGTGTGCGTCAAAAGGGAACAGCTTTCCAAGAGCCTCATTCACTTACCGCAAGCACTGCCAGTGGTCCTCAGTGAGAAAATGGCTGCTGACCTTTTTTCTACGCTAAAGCACCTGGTAACAAAATGTAGAAACCATTGCTGGTGGGTCTTAAGGTTGGTTTATGTGAGCATCCACAAGGTGTTTACCTGGTATAACTTTGCATTTTCCAGCACACGCTGTGTAAATTTTGGGTTCTTTTTAGGGATGTACAGTTTGGAATAATCTGATGGAATTCGACACTGCGGATCTGAGGCAGGTTTGAAATTTGTCAACTAAAAGAAAAATACAAACTGAATCCAAAACGCAAACAATGTTCTCTTGTTTATTCTTTTTATTGTCACTGAACCTATAGAATCTCTAAGATTGTTTGGACTTCTTTTCCCCTTATTCCCAACTTGGCCTCTGTTGCAGCCACAATGTTTCAACAACCTGCAATTTTTCAGGGGTCCCTTGAATCTGATACCCCCAACTCTTTTTGTATTAAAAAAAAATTCCAGATAGAAATCCAACTACAAAACCTCTGTCAAAAAGACCGAAAACCAAAACACAACAATGGAATCTGAACCCAAACCAAAATCCCATAGGTGCGGCGCACATCCCAAGTGTATATTTTATTGCAAAACAATGACCTTAGAATGAAGGGAGTTATTGACTAAAGTGAGAATTCAACTGTCAAATTCTCAAACAGTGGATTCCCGTAGCAAATCCGCAACCGCGACAATATTTCCATAGTAAAGTCAGGACAGTAGTTGACTATTGCGTCCGTCTTTAACTGGCGAATTCACACCTTTATGCAACAATTTGGGGGGGTAATTCATCAAAGTCTGAACAGTCGCATATATTTCTGTATTCACGTCCATTCGTGACTTCTTCAGCTCCACTTATTCAACAATCTGTGAGGAATTAGCGACCAGTTCTGACGCTTACTCCAGTTGTGGACTTGCGGAGCTCTTTGTATCAATTTGTGTGCGCGTGCACAGGTAATTCAGATATTCAGCATGCGAGAGAGACCGTCGAAGGGGCGGAGTCTGGTGAAGGGGCGGATTCTGCAGGGAGTACTCCTCCAAATTCACCTTTTTACTTCACCATAAAAGTCTGGCAAATTGAGCGGTTTGATGACAGGGCTCCAGTGTTACATAAGAGACTATTCATTCAAAAGTAACAATGGCGACTGTGACTAAATTAGTTACTACTACACATGAACTAGGCACAAGGTCACATGTAAAAATAAGTATTTTTCACCTATAAACAGTTAGTGGAATATGATGAGACTGACGTCACTGCCCTTCACTGGAGGAATTCTCCTCCCTCCGCATGACTTCTCATTCAACTATAGTGTGACTGACTATGTCACACTACACATGCGATGGCGTCTGATGCTGTTCACTACTTCATGAATAAGAGGAAGTGAATTTGTGACTTTCTAATCGTATTGGTGCGAACAGACGCAGAAACACTGTGCAAGGCGAATTTGGACTTTGATGAATAACCCCCCTTGAACTTTAGCCAATAACCCCCTAAATTTTACTGATGTTTTACTCCTTGAAAGTTAAAATGTTCTGAATTGGATTGTTCATTTCCCTACTAAGTTGTTTGTCCAACAATGCGCAGCAAAATGTTTGTACAAAGAAAACAAAAATATTCTCATTTTGCTAAATGTTCTTTTAATTCAAAAATAGTGTATTTGGCTTTAAATTATAAAAAAAAAGCATAAAAAAATTATAAATAACAGGAAGTCCATGTTTTTCAGACTTGGGTAAAATGATCCAGCTGGAGTCTGTGCTTCACTGGGTTATAAAATCCAGATGTTGTATTTCAGGCAAGTCCAATATTTCAACAGCATGAAGATCCCCAGAGTGATGTGGGAGGGGAGAGAAAGGCTCAGGAAATGTAGGTTTCTGTGGAATTTCAACCAGTCTAGTAAAAATGACAGTCATGTGCACAATAAGCACCGATTCCTTCGCTCTTTCTTTATAAACGTCTCCGTAAAATGTGATTACTGGGTGTTAGCAGAATTTTATATACAAATGGAAAAAATATGTTCGTTTTTGTGGAATTTAAAAGTAAACTCACATTTTTAACGTTTTCTAGTAATAAAGTTTTAAAATAAATAAAAAAAATATATAATGAAGTGGATGACTTTTTATTTGTATTTATTTTATTCAAAGGGGAACTGAAGGCGAAAAGCAACTTTCATCTTAAAAGAAACATGTTCTTCCATATTGTTATTTATTTCTCTATATTGGATGTGTTTGTATGGGTAGATTTCTTGCTATTACCTGCTTGACTGACCTTGACACACATGCCCAGTCGATGTGTGTAATTATATATTTACACCACTTTATACTTTTTTAAGAAACAGA
Organism: Pipa parva; assembly: GCA_019650415.1. Lineage (NCBI taxonomy): Eukaryota > Metazoa > Chordata > Amphibia > Anura > Pipidae > Pipa > Pipa parva. The sequence goes on from WMED01004067.1 coordinate 7,823, forward strand.
AAGTTATTGACTAAAGTCCGAATTGTCACGTAAAGGTGTGAATTTGACACTTCCCTATATTTGGGAATTCAGAAAACTCTGAGATGTGCCAACTAACGACAGTTTCACACTACACAATAGACAACTATTGTCGCTACTGCACATTATGCCTTTGGGAATATTGTTGTAGCTTTACTATGGGAATCCGCTGTTTAGTCAATAAGGAGTAGAGAGTCAGGGCGTGGCCACCTGGAGTGATGAAAATTTGACAGTTGAAGTTTCACTTTAGTCAATAACCCCTTAGGGGGTTATTGACTAAAGTCCAAATTGTTGCGTATAGTTGTGAATTCGCCAGATAGAGACAGTCGCAATAGGCTGCTACTGTCGCAGTCACGACTGGGAAAATTGTCGCAATCTTAACTTTAAAAAATTGTGGTGACTTTACAATGGGGAAATTGCTATGGGAATCCGATGTTTGAGAATTCGACAGTCAAATTCGCACCTTAGTTAATAGCCCCCTAAGTCTTTCAAACCAAGCAAATTGCATTGTTATAGCAACGTTTTTGTAACGTCCTTTCAACTTTGCTTAAATTCTGCTCCGTGTAAAGATTTCTTATAAAGTCATTCATAACAGAATAACAATGATTCAGATGGCAAGAGCAGGAAAAAATCCACAAGCCCAGTAATAATGAATCAGAGAAATGTGTTTTGAAATAACAAATATGTAGTTTAGCATTAATTCTCCGTTAAAGTTCAGGGTTTAGATTCCTTAATAAGGACAAGGTTTACTAAATATGCACAGTGACCTCCTCGGCATATTTGTGTTTATACAAATGAGTAGGATCTGTCAAGTTTTCTTCACAGATTTCAATGGATCACAACCATATGTGTGTTGCTGCTCTATCAAAACAAGAACTTTACAACCACTAAACAAAGTGAATAAATGCAATAGTATACAGAAATAGAATAGAACAACCCTTCTCTATATTACCCACAATCCTCAGGGGAGTATTTCCTATGTAGAATTTTGCAGACAAGGCTAGATCCAAGTACCCTGGGTTGCAACACTTACAACATCTTTTAAGGTGAATAGCAGCTAGTAGATAGCCCAAGTGTGGGTGATTTATTTTCTTATTGGGTGTAACATATATACTCGTGTATAAGTTGAGGATAGTTTTTGGGCCAACAATTATGAAATTTGCTATGAAATAAAAACTTGGGTTTTTGTTAGCATAACATATTAAAGAATTGTTGTAAAAATACAAGATAGCAATAAGATTTCATTTATTTCTGTCAGCTACAGTTTAGTGTGTGTTCTCCTTTAAGAGGCAGTCCCTGACTGCATGTGCTTTTGTGTGCTCCGGTCTGGCCCCAGTCTGTGAGAGTCTGCAATGGGTGGATGCTGTTAACAGGCTTGCCCAACTAACGTGTGTGTGTGCGTGTGTGTGCGTGTTGTAATTACTTACAAATTCAGGTCAGTGCCTCTCCTGCTGTGCTGTGTGTTTGTGTCTCAGCTCCAGCTCCCTCTAGCCTGGCTGTTGATCGTTTTTTTTTGTTTTTGTTTTTTTGCTCTCAAAACTAACCCGACTCGTGTATAAGTCGACTGTACTATTTTAAATGACTTTTTTAACTAAAACTGTCCTGTGGAGCTTACAATCCAGTTTTTCTATGCAATGACACACACACACGGCTCCAGTTATTCTAGTATGTTTTTGTGATTGGGAAATCAGAGTGACTAGAAAAAATTGTTACAAGTATAGGGAGAACATCGAACCCAGGGCCCAGCACTGCAAGGAATCAATGCTAGTCACTGAGCCACTGCACTGCCTATGGTATTGTGTGCAGTGATAGGTGGAAAATAAAATCTCAAGTTTCCCCGTGGTGTCCCTATCACTGCCCACCCGGCCATCAGCCAAAAACCTGCGTATCTTTCTGTAGCCACCGATTAGAACTTGCCCACCTGCCACTGACGGGTGTGTGAAATCAAAATGGAGCATTAGGAGGTGCTTCTCTATTGGTCATCTTGGGCAAAATGGCTCTACTGCAGGCTTACAGTCTATTGCAGAATTGCCAACAATATCAAAGGCAATATTTCCCACTGTATTTCCCACTGTAATGTCTCTTACATTTGCCTGCTGTTAGATGGCAATCATTTGGTTACATGGTCTGGGGGACATTTTAAGGTCTCTCTATGTAAGCTGATATAATTCGGGACTATGTACCGGATACAGCAATGCCACGCACAGACAAGCAAAATACCACTGTTTTGCCAAACTCAACTTTATATAACTCATTAACAATTCAAAAAACAGAAGGTGATTGATTACACTATATAAACTCACAGATCTTATATCAATAATTCCCAGTGAAACAACCTCTGGCCCAATCCTGCGCCACTTCCGTGAATTTACCAGAAATGAAGTGATATAGATTATAAACTCATGAGAGGAGTCACCCCGACTATGTGTCCCACAGTAACACTAAAACCCAGTAATGTAAACCTGATAACCTACTTCGGTGGTGGAAGATTGAGCCTATAAATGCTAGCGTTGACTCTGCCCAATACTTCCCCCTCCTAAGGATCTAAGAACTCTACAAACAATAGGCATACGTATCAATATCTCTGAACATCAGTAATCTAAACACCAACAGAATGATCACACTTTTTATAGATACGCTCTCCAGTCTTTGCCCCAATGTCACAACCCCAGTCCTCCCTAATGGTGGTCATGCCAACAGAGCCTGAAAGTCGTGCTGGGCGACTTTCCAGAATGCCCTATCTGTTGGTGAATACAGCAGAGCCTGAAGGTCATACTGTGCCACAATGTCAGCCCCCCCTGACCGTTGGCATCCACCACAGAGCCTGCAAGTTGTGTTGTGGTGTGAGTTCCTCAATAGGTATAAGCCTCTACTCTCAGTCAGTCTCACTTAAGCGTCCATAAAAAAGAGCTATCTTACTGCATAAGTCCAGCTCCCAACCACCAGCAACTCTGAACCGATACTTCATTTAATCAGTAGAGGAGTCCGTCTCCTTCCACTACTGCCTCCCTTCCTCTCCATGGATGCCATGAATAAGCACCTGGGCGCGAAACGCGTAGGCCTTATATAATGAGTACATTGTTTTTAATTTTTTGACCATGGGGTCACAATAAAGGATCACAGAAATTGATTTTATACGCTGGAGTGCTGGAAAGTCTTTTTGTTTTTCATGCTGACAACAGATACGTCTTCCTTTCTAATGGCACCCGAAATACAAAGTGGTAAGGGATTGTTAGCAGCCTATTTTTTGTTTGGTCCCTTCCTCTCCAGCCACATGTTCTCCTCCTTCACATGGGCCCTTAAAGACACCCCCCCACATATCTCTCTCTCTCTATCCTGATCACACTCCCTTCTTGCTTAATCAGGTTCCCCTGCTGTCGGGAGTCCATAACACTCCCCACAGCTGAATACGGCTGCTCCTGCAGGTGGACTTCCACCCCCTTACATCTACTTAAGGCAACAGTATGAGATTTTATTATTCAACCATAAAAGTTACTGATTTTACAAAATATTCTCTATGAAAAGAAGCTTGAAGTTAATATGGGATACAGTAAAAATGAAATACCTTCTTCTCAATGGAGGCCTCTTACAAACTTAATTTTTGACCTACCATACAAGCCAGGCCTGTATACTGCTCCATATGCCTAGTAAACCATTGAGTTTTGCCAACACTGCATGCCATTATATTTTATTGACCATTAAGACTGTGGCAACACTACTGCTTGTGGCCACTGTTAAAAGTGTGTCAATCTACTGGGTGGGAGCAGGAGAGGCGGGGAGAGGGGGGCAGTCCTCCACTGGGCCTGGGGTGTATAGTTTTGCTACTGAATTGACATATTATTTAATACGAAGTTATTAAGTAAACCTGAGTGAAATAATATTCAAACAATGCTAGACCGTCCTTCCAGAAATCCTTTAAAATACCAGCCCATGACAGACAGAAGGACTCATACTTATTTTTGTCTGTGCCTTTTATAGCAAAGGAGGTTAAGCAAACTAAACCCTAGAGGATTATGGATGAAAGATAACACTGGTCACTGTGTGAAACTGCTGTCTTTTATCATAATGCAGTAAGTGTGGGAACATATGCCATGATTGATCAACTGCTAAGAAAGCTCACGGGGTCAGATAAAAAGCTTTACTGGGTTACCTATTACCATGGTAAAGGGGTGAATTCCAACAAGATAACTAGATTAAATAGACCGGAAGAGATTTTTCTTTCTAATTATTTTATCTACTTAGCTTCACAGCAACTTTTAATAATTTCTGTGCTGGGAAAAGACTGTTATTAATACACGATAGTTGTTGAAAGCATTTCGACTTTTCTCCAAGCACTGATTTGACAAGATCTTTAATCGTTTTTCTAAGAAAATAAATAAATAAAGAGAAAATTTTAATATTCCGGCACAATTAAATGGTAAATACAACGCTAGAATCTATTTTACCACTAGATGGCAGTGTTTGATTGATTTCTATGGTGATTGCCTCAGTTGAGATTATCAGTTATGGCACCTTATACTCAACAATTGTATAATAATGCAAAGGAGTTAATTACGTTTGAAGCTAATGTATATGCACTACAATCGTCTTAAATTAAAGCAATTAAAGCAAACACCGGAGTATATAATTCTTTAGCTGTTTGACACTCTCCTACTAAGGTAAAATGATGGGCTAAAATCTTTTGCAATTTGCAACTTATTTTGCTATTAAAATGCAGCTCTGAATGATCATTAGAAGCGAGGGGAATCAAGGAAGATTTTGGGGGAATGCGCATTATTTGCATAATTAACTGAACGATCAGCTGTGCTTGTGTGAATGTATAGGATTAGATCAGAACGCAGAAAGAAAAGAAAATGGGGATGGCCCATCCAGACCTACCTAAATTGCATTTATTATTTAACAATGAAAGGATTAGCCTTGCAGCATTTCAACTCAATAAATCAGAATAATGCAAGATAAGATAATAAAAGGACATCATGAAGCCCTAAGGAAATAATACTGTTAACACATGAACTTGAACATGTTTTTAAGCCCTTTGAGTGAAATGTCACCTGAATAGTAACAAGAACCCTGCTGTAAAGACTATGGCCAGAACTGGGGGGGAAGGTCAAGGTGAACAATTTCACAGGGTCCTGACTTGCTGCGCCCCGCACTGTAACTGTAACCTTGTGCATTTTAACCTAGGAGCAGTAGCTGTTGCTATATCTCTACTGCTGCCACCACTTTCTTCACTCAGTGCCCTACAATGTCTAAAACCAACAAATAATAAAAGGTAATGATTTTTCTACAGTAATATCTAACGGCTCTCCCGGATCCTGTAACATTGCGTCAGGAAATAGGGTGGAGTAGGCGGCTTGCAGCACGAACTCCACTGCGGACTTGGTGCTATCTACTCCCAGGGTGTGGAATCTAAGAAACCCCCTCGGGCTTCACCTTTGACCCCTGCAAGGAGGTGGACTTTGCTGCCAGGGACTCCCAGGTCACGGTCCCCGAGAATAGCTAACCACAGAGAGATTCGGGTAAGTAACGCTCCTTACAAATCCTTAATAATCTATTTTCCGTCACTTAAAGCTCTGTCTTTACCTTTTTTTTATATGTACATGTCTGCAGCACAGCCCCTAATAATGACTACTATGACAGCAGAACATCAGCGATGATTTATTAAAACTTCTCTTTTGAACAAAGAAAAATCTCCTTATTTCACTTATTATGGATTTGTGCTTTGAAACACATGGGAGCACTGAGGATGATGGAGAGTTTAGCGCACTGGATTAGTCAGCTTTTATGTTTAGAGAGGGTTTATAATAATAAAGAAGAACATTGTAGAGGGATCTTGCTATGTTTGGGTTGGTTAATAACATTTGCGAATTTCAGAATGATATAGTTACACTGGTTACACATGCCAGCCCAGGCAAGATCATATTACCATATGAGAAAGATCCACAAACACAGGTGGGATGGCAAATTATCAGCAATTACCTTTAAGCAGTAGTTTTACCATTAATTTATTAGCAATTTAATTTTTTAACTAACAGGTTGACTGGTTATGTAGATTACAACACCAATTCCAGTTTGGTCCTATGTTTTCTAATTTATGAGTTGTTTAAGGAAAAACTATTAAAGGGAGGTGAAGAGGAGTACAGCGGGGCCCCCTGAAGAAGACTTGGTAATGAGAGCAGGAGGGAGTACTGGAGTCTAAATCCCCCCTCTCCCACTTAATAAAAAAATAAAGAACTCCCTGGGCTCCTCTCTATGGTCTTAAACTAGGAGCCAGATCTTGTTTAAATTTCCATTCAAGACCACAATCGCAGAATCACAAAAAAAATATCAAAAGACGCTTACCAATGAGTTAGGGAAAATCACATTTAAGGGGGTAATTCAGCATAGTGCGAACTTACCTCCCGATCCTTCGCATCAGCTCGCAGAGACTGTTACGCGCTCACTGATGTCCTACACGCGGAGATCAGTGAACACTTTAAAGGTACTTTGGCTCAGCGAGGCACATCGAGTGGTCACGAGGTGAGCCAACCTTTAAAGTGTTCGCTGATCTCCGAGTGCAGGAAACCAGTGAGCGCGTACCCGTGTCGGCAAAGTGATAGGGTACTTCGATCGTTCCTGAATTACCCTCTTAGTAGAAAGTCATATAAGAAGTATTACAAAAACAAAAATAAATCAACGTATTGTTGATAAAGGAGTACAGCGCCCACAAATTATAATCAACACAATTAAAATAAAATAATGTCCCAAAAGTTCAAAATATAAAAGTGTTAAAAATAACACCTGGGAAACAGTTCAAAAAACCTTTTGTGAAAAAGGGAAAGTCCTGCGCACAGTCCACTGGAATAGCCTGCCTTTATTCCTTAGGTGAAAACATCCTCTTTTCTCATTACAACGTGCCATCCATTGGCCATCCATTGGCCATCCATTGGCCATCCATTGGCCATCCATTGGCCATCCATTGGCCATCCATTGGGGAGGTTGAGAGAACTGCCAGAGGAAATAAAGAAAGGTACAACACACAGTGCTTATCAATTAAGCACACTCTGGTGAGTGTACATCCATAAGGGTGTCTCACCCAGCTCTAAGTGCACTTACATTGAGCTTATTTATTATCGACACTTGCTGGTTCACACAGCTTTCCTTAACCAGAAGCACGGATTTCAATATATCATTATTTTTTTTACTGCACCTAGATTATCACATTCACTACACTGCTTGTTATTATATGGTACTCATGGTCACCCATTAATCACTGTGTCACTGCAATCACTGCACACCAGTATTAAACAATATCACACTAGGGGGAAATTTCCCAATTTTGCCAACGCACCCACTTTCCTCCAAACCGGATGAATCAGGATTCCTATATAAGAAGTGTGATACAACAGTTTGGAAAGGCAATGATCCCCTTTTCTCACAGTGATGAAACCATTCATAAATATGTCCTTATTATTGTTCTCTATATATAAATTAATAAATGAGTATTGAAATACTTGGTGATACATTTTTTATTGGAATAAAAGCCACTGTAGTTCGATAAGCTTTCAAGAAGTCTGTCCTCCCATTATCATGTCTCAAGCACCTAAAAGGGAGGGACGGACCTCTTGAAAGCTCGTCTATCTAAACTGACTGTTATCCCAATAAAAAAAGTATCGCCAAGTATCGCAATACTAAGTTTTTTCTGCATCTGTGGACTAACACGACCACTCTATCCCATCTTATAAATATATACATAAATACATCATTTATTTGGTGTTAATGTCCTTTTAAACAAGGATAAAATAGATTTAAAAATAGATATATATTTTTGAAATAGATAAATAAAAATAGATTTTGATACATAAAATATGATATAGAAAACTGTATAACTGTGCAAGTATCAGATGGAATTGAAATTACTGTTTTGTTCAAGCTACATTTGAAGTATAAGGGAGTTATTCACTAAAGTCTGAATTGTTGCGTATAGGTGTGAATTTGCCAGCTAAAGACAGTTGCAATAGACTGCTACTGTCACAGTTGCGTCTTTATAATGACAATATTGTCGCAGTCGCAACTTTACAATGGTTAAATTGTTGCGGATTTGCTATGGGAATTCGCTGTTTGAGAATTTGACAGTTGAATTCGCACCTTAGTGAATAACCCTCTCAGTTGTGTGAACATAATGAATTTAATTCAAGTTGTAGGTAAAGTGTTACAACCAAATTCATGATATTTACTGTTTATCTGCATATTACCAAGTCCTTAAGCTGTTACCAAACCCATAAGCAGGGTTTCCCCTCGGGTATACGCTAGCCTAGAATTCCCTGACATGTTTGTACAGTATATTAAATGGTTCTACAAAGGATTATGGGAACAGATGAACCAATGCATTACAAAACAAAGAATACAGGGATAAAATAATTAATAAATAAGCCTCAGACTACAGCAATGTTATCTCCATGAGGTGTCAATGTCGAGACACTTTGATGAACAACCCCTCCCAGATAGAAGCTGAGTGAGTGACAACTTGTGGTTGCCAATCAGAACACCTTACATAGCAAACTCCATATCTCAAATGAGTCTGAGTTCATAGGTCAATATACACAATGTATAACATTTCCAAATGTTCTATTTATACAGAAACATTCACAGTGCTATTTGGGAATAAAACACACAGTCTCTTTCAACAAAAGAAACATTTGTTTATTCCCCCAACATACGCATTTGAAATGTCACCTCAGTCCTATATATATACATGAAAAAAATGCTTTGCTTATATATTTAGATAACTATATATTTTCTTTAACCTAAATACTTCATAGTCCCTGTCAATGCTCCCCAGTTCTGCAGCTTGTTTATATCTCCTGGTTAGAAGTGTTGAATTCTCCACTGGAGGGATCTGGATGGGAGAATTGGGACAGAGGAAATGAATAAGCAAAATTGGACTCTATATACACAATGGGATGTATACATAAGGTCATTACATTGGCCACATGGTTCCATTATTACATGTTTGCTCAGAAAAAATGAACTTTGCAAATGGGAAATGTTTGTACATGGACAAAAACCTTCTGCTAATTAAATGGATAAGTCATAAATGTTCTGAAATAACAACAGACAATTCATAGTAGCTTTTCCATTATTCTGTTAGCATCTCAGAAATGAATACCGCATCTTGTAATGATCCACTCACCCTACTCTTCCTTATGTGTTTCCTTGTACTGGCTACATTTCTCTAATTTATGGAGACATTTTAGGTTCTCCAGTCTACAGTGTGTGATGTTAGAGCTCCACCCAATAGATATGAAAGGTGATGTCCAGGGGAGGTTAGTATCAGTTTGAGTCTGAGGGGCCAGTAAAATAGGCCTGACTGGGGGAATCATTCACAGTTATTATACTGGGAAAATAGATATAAAGAAAGAATAGAAGAGACCTCTACTCCAGCCACTTCAACCAGTGAGAAGGAGGAGAAAGAATAGAGGAATATTGAGACATTTTAGGTAGTCAGTCTTAACTGGGGGTAATTTACTGAACTTTCTTTATACTCTCTTCAACCAGCAGCCTATTACTTCTCTTGGTATGATGGCTGTAAAATAAAATCTGCCTTCCGTCTTAAGTCTGTCACTCAGTCTTTGCAATTTAACAAATGTTCAGTTATTGGGTTATGGATCCTTTAATCAGATTTTTAGAAAGAATATAATTGCATAATTATAACTATAATGAAGTCTTCTGCCTCCTTTTTAGAATTATCACGCAAAGCCCTTTTTTTCATTTCTTTATCCAATCATGGAGCTCCAGCTTTATCTACAATCCCCTGTTTCTGATTATTTCTAGTTCATTAGTCATGAACACCCTCATTTCTGCTGATTAAAATTTAAAGATACACTAAATGGAATTTATCCACAGAGACAATTTTTTTCCATAGGTCTAGAAACCCACAGCATCCAGAATGTGGACTTCATAATTCTAGATCCTCCTTCCAGTGAATATTAACTGACGATTGGTTGGTGCAGATGACAAGGAAGTGTGAAGAGACAATGAATCACTTGTTATTGTAACATGGAGGCTGTGTCTATTGACCTTTGCTGGTCACCTGGAAATGTAAATATGAACCTTAACAGTCTTTTCCATACATTACTCAATACCCTGCTTTTTACTCTGTTGACCCTTCTACAACAATACGCTTTGCCAAATTTGCTACTGTGAACTATGTATGCATGTACAGTAAAGTGGTGTGAAGTGCTCCCATAAGTCTGTGACTGCCATTAGCTGTCAAATGAGTCTCGAACTGGTCTTGAATTCACCACTCAGTTTGCTGAGTTCACAACTATGTGACTATTCAGCCTTTCATGAAAAAGTGCCTCAATTTGATCTTTTCATAGCTCCTTAGACCATGTCAAACTAGAGAGATTAACCTATCATAAAATATGTGTTATTCTAAGCACTTTGTATAACTAATGCTTTCACACTCTGAAGCCAAATTTAGCTTTATTTCATCAATTTCAGGAATTCTACAATTCTACAAGTACAAACCATAAAATGTGTATTTAATGGTAAAGCGATACATTATGTGCATATAAACAGATTGAAAGATGAATGTGTTGACGTCAACAGTAAATTCTAGAAAAATGTTAATATTTGCATTAAGATTCTGAAATTTGACATTATTGTGTTGGAAATACAAATGAAATGACGTATCCCCCATTTTATACACGTATTATTTCTATAACACAGATATTATTAAGTCAGACTAGAAAAATGCCAATTTATTCAAATAAAAGTTGCACGTGAAGGAGAAAGACATAAAGTTGTAAGTTCCAGCAGTACCTATTTAATAGTTTTCTAAAGGAAAAAGATTGAGTTACATAGAGCACATGCAAGGAGAGTCTAGAGAATAACAAACAGCGATGTTGTAACCTTTAATTCTATCTTAAAAACATAAAGCAGGTCATTTTTTTAAAATTATTTTGAGTAAAATTTTCCCTGATGGTCGGTCACTCCGGTACTATAAAAGGAAGTAGAAGGACCTAACATTTGGAGGTGGATGGAATACGCAGATTTTGCTATGATAACAGAGTTTTCTAATTTGATGGTGGCAGAATCTGTGCTTCATTCCAGGCTGGGTAACGTATTTTTAGATCTGTACATCCTGTGTGAATGTGGAGCAGGGGTGCAATATTACATTTTACTTGGCAGACTTTCCATTACAGTGCATTTTGCTTCTGCCAATCCTTAGAATGCAGCTGTTAAAGGACCATCCAGAATGAAAGTATTTCATTTAATTCACCTTTTAACTCATACAATGATGTACAATTTTACAGGAGATATAGAGATCACGTTGGAGTCCAAAAGCCTAAGAGGGCCCAATTATAAACAAATGATTTTGTCTTAAAGCACTTCCTTTGCCTCTCTCTGCATCTCTTTGCTTGTGTGCCCCTACGTATTATATACAGTATTAAACTGTAAAAAGCAGCAGTTAATCATCGATACACTCTCTGGAGGCTAAAATATAAAACGAGCAGCAATGAGTGCTAAACATACTGTATTTCAATACAAAAAGTTTATATTTTTTTCACATTCACCAGTGATGAATTTTGAAATTAAGGTGTATATTTACAGGCCATCAAGAACTTTTGAATTGAAAACAGTTCCTCAATTTGTGTCAGTCAGACAAACTTAATCCACCGAGTAGAATGGAGAGTGACACCTTAGCGATCCACTTTGAGTTTATCATCTATAGATATTCTATCCCCAGGGACTTTCTACTCACAGTAGTCACCATATCAACTGGCTGTGGGGTATTTCCCCAACTATCACTCCTTGTTGAGTGTACTACTCTTCTGCTAGTCATCACTAATTCTCCTGAACATATCTATTACAAAACATAATCCTCCAAAATGGAATCCATAGGACTCTGCTCATATCTATCCTACAAAAGGCAAAGGGCTTAGTAGTCCTCCTTCTCACCCAGCCACCCAATCATAAACTAACTCCCTTTTCTAAAGCTGCCTTATAAAGAGGAGGATCATGTGACAATGATGGGGAGGCTTAAGGTAGCTCAAACCTAATTAGCAGAACACTGATACAAACAGGCTGTAGGGGTGTATCTAAGAAACATGCACTCCAAATAATTGGTAAAGAGTTAATCAGTAAAAAGCTACTTACCCATGACAACTTGCAAAACCAATATGTGAGCTCAGGCATCAAATTTACAATTATAGGCAAAATATATTAGTGGTTATTTATTGAATCTTTCCACGGTCTTTTGCATATGTGAAATCTTTTCCACTGGACATTTCTTTAAATACAAGCTGAATGTAATATATTATCTAAACATTTGGATTTGATTTATATATGCAGCTAGGAATATAATTAATAATAATAATAATAATGAAATTAAAAAAAACAAACAAACCAGAATTTATTTATGTCTGTTCTAAGTGCATTTTAGGCTACTACAGGTGGTGTTTATAATATTCTTTTTACATTTTATAAGACATCCAGATGCTTTCCATATTTTTCCACTAAGGGGAAATCATATGTTTATCAGTAAAAAATGTCACAATCCTGTAAATAAAATATTATTACCGTTAACAAATAATCCTTCTATAATATAGTTTACCTACTGGTTACCAAATTTTATTTTAGCAATATCTACAGAATGCAAAATCTTTCTTTCAATGCACAAGCTGTATAATAAATCATTTATGTAGAAGCAGTAGTGTAGGAATCTCATTTTTAGCTTATTCCCAGAGGAATAAAATGCAAATCGTTTTCTACTGTTCTATTCTTAACCATCTCCAATAATCTGCATTTGTCAAGATCAGATGTCACACTAAGCAATCAAAGAGATACTCTTAGTGGTGTGCAAGGGTTTGGGGCATCAAGGTGACAGCTGCTGTGGAATAAAAAGTTATTTTTAAAAGTAACAATAATCCTTTAATGTAAAATGATTGCAATTTAAGCACACAATGGACAATTCCCAGGTACAGTATGCAGAGCACAACATACTGGCTGATACTAATGTACAGTATATGCTTTCTATACGCCACTGAGTAATACAGTTGGGGAAGGCGATTGCAAATTGGCTGGCCTTGGATGCAGAGTCAGGGATGATTTTATTGCTTGAAGGGAGCCATGTGCATTCACATTCTATTGCTGCAGTAAATTAATAGTTTCACACGTGCTTTAAAGGGATATTATCACAAGATAGAAAGTTTGCGCTTGTGCTTTAAAGAAGTGCTAAAAGCTTGTTACTTTTAGGGGGAATTCTTAAGGGAGGGTAATACTTACAGATAAGTCTTCTATGCTCCAGCCTTACCACTCTCACTAAGTTGCTGATTTTTTCTTCTCTTGACAAGCGATATTACCCTCTTTGCTTCCTGTTCCTGTGGGTGTCGGTGAAT
>WMED01004068.1:10563-21224 GCA_019650415.1 Pipa parva
CAGGGTGTCAGGATCTCCCGGGCAATTGAGAGAGGTTATTTCCATTATATTAATTTGAGCTAATAGGGCAATGTTCCCAATGCTTTTTTAACTTTTAATATTTCTGCTGTTGTTCTTGCTATTAGAAATTCCAGTTTTTGGGTTGGATTTATTTCTTGGTTATTTGGTTTATTGATGGTATTTGAGATGTTTTCCAATTTCGGGCTATGTTTAATTTTGAAATTTGTAGGATATGAAGGCATATCCTCTTTGTGTTTCTTGATATTTCTTTGGGCATTATGTTTAAGAGAGCCATAACCATTGATGGTGGAATTCTTTGGTTAGCTACTTGTGAACCCATTTGGAATCAAGTGTTTCAACTTACAAGGAATCTTTTTAAGATAAAACCTGCCTCATGGGCTACTTACCAAGGACGGCCTTAACTTCCAACTACTGTAATGATCATCCTCCTGTTCACAATGTTCTACCACTTCATGAGAAAAATCCTGATCTCCTGGTTCACACAGAATTACACAGGGGCATATACTGTATGTTCCCCAGAAGGGCAATTTAGATTGCTGGGAAACACGTTATTTTGTTGGCCTTTCTGTTGGTAAATAAAATTATGTATATTCATTCTAAAGAAATAAATCTGCAATCTCCAGATCATTGTCTGATTATGTTATTTCAACTGCTGCTGCTGCTGGACACATAGTTTCTTACAATTCCTTTCTGTTTATGAACAAGGCAGGAAACCTCAACTACAGTACAAGGCATGTACAATCAACTATATGGGTCAACCACAGACCCAAAGGAATTAACAGTGGACTATATTTAGCAAAATGTAGATCATATTAACTTTGGTCAGTAAGTGTCATGTTATACCAATGTGGCAATCTGCTGCAGCTGAGAAAATACCCCTACATTATCGCAGTGTTTACGGAGGAATATTTAAGACACATATTCCATGCATAAACTTGCACATCACAGAAACATTTTTCTAACGTGTATGTCAGTTTCCAGGATCCAGAATCTCCTAACAGCAAATTCACAATTCCCAAAACCCAGCGTTCCGAGAATGCAATATGTCAAAGCTGTTACAACAGTATAAAGGTTTGCATAAATACACTATACTTCAGGGCAATAGTTGAAAATTTATGGCAACACAAAAGCATACTGAAATAACTTTATTTTCTGCACATCCTGCACATGTCATAACAAAAATATTGTGAAGAACATATGGGTGCTGCGTTATGTTGACAGCTGCAATTAAAGGACCAGTAAAAAAACAGAAAGAGAAAAAATCCATTTGGACTGGCATGTAAGTTATTCCTACATAGTACAATGTTAATTTAATAATTTGAATGGCTTTGCTTTTCTCTTTGCTAATCCCAGGCAGCTTTTATCTGTTGATTAGAGGTATCCACCCAGTGTCCTTGTTTTTAACAGAACTTTACATATTACATGTACAGTATGTATGTATGTATAATTTTATTTATAAAGCGCCACAAATGTACGCAGCGCTGTACAATTCAGCCATACAAGTATAATAGAGACATGGGTAAAGTGCATTAAACAATATAAATAAAATAAGGCAAGGATACATCATTTTAAGTGCTAGGTTGCGGTTGACACAGGAGGTTGGAGGTCCCTGCCCCGTAGAGCTTACAATCTAAGTGGGAGGAAGACTTACATACACAGATAGGATAATAAGAGCTGTAGAATGCGTTGAGACTGAGGTCAATAAATAAAAATAACTGGATCAACATACATAAGTACAGTAGATAAATAAATACAATAGTTAAATACAGATAGTAGACATGAATAAATAAAGATAAAATAGAATATATACATAAAATCATACATTTGTAGATAAGGGTCAGTGCTTGTGCTCTGAAAGATAGGACTTCAATTTGGTTTTGGTTTGAGGGAATGTTCCTGGTGAAGAAAATGGGGTAAAGAGGTGGGGCGCAGAAAGAGAAAAGGGTTTAAGATGAGAAGGGGTAGTATCAGTACGTAGCATGCAAAGCTGGTTGCTTTGAGAGGGGCGTAGTTGATGTCGGGGAACGTATAGACATACAAGTGAAGAAATGTAGGGTGGGGCAACAGAGTGAAGTGCCTTAAATGTCAAAAGGAGAACACTGTAAATGATTCTTTTACAAAGTACTTACTTATTCATTAAGGGGTTTGGTCACTGGTTGGTGAATGCATAACAGTTATTTGCACCTGTACTTGGCCAGACATATAACTAGTAATCACTTGTGTGTGGAAAGTCACATCTTCATTAGCCATCCTCACAGTTAAAGGTGATTACTAATTAAAGGTGAGGTGATTAAAGGAAAGCTGAACATGTAACATAAGTAGAATATTATTTGAATTAAATGATTAAATTAATATTTTCTCACAATAGGCTCCCTGTGTTTGCTTCCCTATTTGTTTTTTTTTTTAACACATAACAAACTCACAGTTTCTTGTGCATTAATAAGAAACTTCACAGGGTAAACTTTATTTCTATCACGTTTTGATTTCCTTATGCATATGACAGAGAAAATGATCTTTTTTGCCCAGTCTTTAACTTTTCTCTAGCACTTCAAAGGACCTTTTTATCTTTTTCTTTTCCTTCATGAGGGACCATACCTCAACCACTGATGGACTTCAATGGTTTGTGTATAAGCAAGGGAAATAAAATCAATACGTATTTCTAAACTGCTGTGGCACAAAGGGTAAAAGACATCTAAAATGTACTAGCAGGGACTCACTGATGGTAAAATGTGATGACAAGTTTCACAGACCAGGATCCCAGTGCACTTATCATAGCTAGAGACGTGAAGTGACAGATAACACATTGAAGGCTAGATATTCTGAAAACCAGCTGAAAGAACATGGTGATGACTTTAATTTCTCAAGAAAGGTTCACGTTGGTGGGTGAGTTTAAATTGGAGCACAAAGCCCTTTGGCATTAGTTTAAAACTCACACAGAATCAGAAACACTTTCAGCATTGTAAAAACACAATAACCCAGGGTTCTGTTTCACTATATCTTCTTTATTACTTTTACTATGAGGCTATTACAGAGAAATGAACAATGAAAATAAAGGCCGGTTCTAGAAGATACATTTTATCTGAAGACAGAAAAAAAAAAGAATTCTCCATAGAAAATAAATGGTACATAGTATCCAGGGACACTATAAGATATTCAGTAGCATGTATCGCACAGTGGATATCATGAGCCTCGCCATAAGGAAAAAGGGGCAATTGCAGATATAGGAAATCCATTATACAATTTAACTTGACGTTACTGCAAGGGGGAAATTAAGGAATTGTTATAATAAGTTTTCTTAAAATCAGAAATCAGCATTAAGGGTAGACTGAACAGGTGAAGCGTTAGACTTGCAGAAATGGGTCGCTGGTCAACGCATTTCATTTAGCTTTAAATAACTTTTTTCACTGTTGATGCGTAAATCATAAAATTTAGCTATCACCTCAAAAAAAATGAGATTACTTAGAATTTATTTAAAATCATTTTGAAAAGAGTGTGAATTCTTTACATGGATAGGAAACTGCCGTATTCATTAAATGTTTTTTATATTATTCCTTATAAAGCGCAACACTAGTCTCCCACTTTAAGGGGTTATTTATAAATGTCATTTTGACCTTTTCAATTGATTTCAATGCTTTTTGGTGCTTTTTGATGCTATTTTTCTATTCGCTGGACTTTTCCATTCTGCTGACTTATGAAAGGCCAATAAAAATTGCTTTCGGCAGGCCCATTTTGACAATTTCTATTAGTTTCAATATTGCCACACTTTGCACTGTTTTCAATGTGTCTCCCCTTCCATTGCAGATTGATATCTAAACTAATCTAGCTCTGGCAAAATGACTGGACCTACTCCATAGGGAATAATGGATTTTCTTCTGCCTAAAGCAAGTAAACAATTTCTGGTGAAAAATTTAGATGGAATGGCTTTATAAATTGGTGAAAATGTCGAAATCAATATATTGTCGACATTTCACCAGTTTTATCCATTCAAAAAACTTTTAGGGGGTTATTCACTAAAGTCTGAATTGTTGCGTAGAGGTGCAAATTCGCCAGATAAAGTCAGTCACAATAGGCTGCTGCTGTCGCAGTCATGTCTTTATAATGAGAATATTGTCACAGTTGCAACTTTATTATGGGAAAATTGTTGCAATCTTAACTTTAAAAAATTGTTGCGACTTTACAATGGGGAAATTGTAGCAGATTTTCAATGAGAATTTGCACCTTAGTGAATATCCCTTTAAACTTTTATAAATATCCCCCATAGATTGAAATAGAGATTATGGCACAATGAATCAGTCATGCATGACAGAACCTCTTCTTATCATTAGTCCTTATAGAATTAGTTTTCAAATTGACTGGAGATATAAAAACATGCAAAGGCAGAATACCGCCCCTTTAACGTGATATCAGAATGAGTTTGGAAAAAAAAAATTTCTGCTGAGTTGCTTTAGATCTTACACATGAGGAGCTCACAGTCATTTAAAAAAAAAAAAACAATTTAAAGTCTTAAGTATTGGTAGATGGCTGTGATATAGCCAGTTACCTTACCTACAAGGTTAATGAAGCCTCCAAAACCTTAGAGGTCACCCCAATGGGATGGCAGTCCCCAGGTGATGATATCAATATGGTCTGTCCTGCTGCCTTCATAGTGTTAGACAGTGTTATAAAGGGTATGGCATACTATTATGTAAGGAGTAATACCCTATAATGAATGAGTGTTCTCTTAAATCTACCTTGTTGACCTATTTCTATTGCAAACAAAATCATATAGCCATTAACAAGTGCTTGAGATTAGAGACACAAGCAACAGCAAAACATTGAAAGTGTAAAATCATTTCATATAAATAAATAATAATTTCATTTATGTAGTTACCAGTGCGCTTTATGTACAGTATGTATAAAACCTGACATAAACTTATTTCAAAATGGAAGATAGAGGGATGATAAATTCATGGTTTTCCCCAATACTACAACACACTATGGAACATGCTACATGACTTATGGCCTCTTACCTTAAATCACCTTGTTTGATGTCATTTTGTAGGACTGGCTCAGCAGGTATAATTGCTTGTAGCAAGTGCAATATATACAGTTTTCTTTGATGTTTGCACTCACATTCTCAGATAGGGCAATCTGTCAGACAGAGCGGCAGCATGTTGGAACAACTACCTGGTCTTACCCTTGCATCCCTATCCATCCAGTCAGAAAAGAATCACGATAAAATCAATATCAGATATATTCCATAATTCAGGCTAGAATGCTCGTAATAGGTCTAAACATGGTAGTGGGAAATTGGCCTTAAACATAAATAGAACACTATTAGGGGCTTATTCATGAAAGCCTGAAAAGTCATGTAAGGGTCCAAATTCACACTAATGCGCCACTTCTCCATATTCGGGTAGTCATCAAACTCTGCGATGTGGCGAATTTGTGACCAATATGGCTGCTTACAATAGTCATGGACTTATAGAGCTCTTTGTATCACTTTGCATGCGCAGGTAATTCAGCTATTCATCAAGTGTCAGAGTCTGTCGAAGTAGTGAATTTGGCAAAGCTTATTGTGGTGCATTTGGCAGTGTTACTTCGCCAGATCAAAGTGGCGAATTATGGGGCTGATGGCAGCGCTTCTACTGTACGACTGACTATGCCGTGATACAATGTTCAGTGCTCTTCTCTTCTTTACTATGGGAATACACTGCTTATTTAATATGGAGTAAATAATTCGACAGCTAAATTCTCACTTTCATGAATAAGCCCCAAGGCTTATTCAAAGGGATACAATACACATTGTTAAACCCAAAATAATCACAGATGATAAAGATAACCCAACATTAACCATCACTGCTAAATGAAATGGTACAATTTTGGTATGGCATTAGTGGTATATATATATATATATATATATATATATATATATATATATATATATATACCGTACCTAGAAATTTAGCATGACTAAACCTCTGAACTTATATGGTACATTCCCTAATTCATTGTAACATAAATATTATTGAATCTATTTGAGATTTTGTTTTATGCTAAATTAGATTATTTCATATCCCCAAAATTTCTTTAAAGGGACACTAAAGCCTGTAAAAAATGTGCTTATTACTTATTGGCCACCTAGTTTTATGTACAACAAGTATTAAAATGACAGATTTGGCAGTAAATAATCTTAGAAATAGAAGAAAAAAACAAGCACTTGCAGCCAAGGTAGTCAGCAATTCCTAGTCCCTCCTCCTGTTACCTTTGTGCAGCCTGTTCTTGTTTATTTCTGGTTTTAGTCTCCCTTTAAGGGGAATGTCTTAAATGTCTTATGGTATTGTTACCTCCTCTCCTTGGAAAAATAGTCACATAGGGCAAATATAGCCACTATAAAGCAAACGCCATTTAACCTCAATTTAATAACAAATTCTGGAAGGTCTTTTTATATTATGAGAATATTGTGGATAATTGAATACAATTTATTTTATTTGTCTTTTCTCCGAATTGAAAGTGTTCAAATACCGTTGTAATTAATTTGCCTATAACTGAACAGCAAAAGTTTATAAAAGTTCATTATTCTTCTTGAACCTGACAAAACCTAAATACACCGCAGTGAGTCTGAAATTGACAGCTCTCCAATGAAATTCTAAGCATGTGAATTAAAGCTTTAATTAAAGTTTTATGACTGCCAGGAAAGAGAGATGTAAGGATTTGTATGCATTAATGAACATCTTGTGACTACGTATACCAAGGGTCTATAAATCTTTATTCTTTCTTTATATATATAAAAAAAAAAACTTTATACTCATACAATCATTTTCAAATCATTTTGGGAAAGCAAGCTGAAAATATAGTATTTTACATGAAAAAAACAAAATTGTCGCTGAGATGGAAAGTCAGAAGAGAAAGGTTTGGCTACTGGAAACGCTGCCCTGCATCTTAATTTATTAATGTTTCTTAAAGCACTTTCAGAGCTCATCTGCTCAACAGCAAAAAGGATGGAAATAAAATGAACACCATCTGCAGATGCAATGTCTAGAAAAAAATACCCCAGAGCACCCTTTCATTTTCATAATGCTGGTGAATCTTAATTCTAAAGGACATTGTGACACAAGATGGTAATTTTCTTTGACCGTTACACATTGGCCAGCACAAGTCTGAATTAAAGATTAAGATAGAATAGTAAATACACAAATAGAGACAGATTTAAATTTCTTCATTATAAATGTGCTTTGGTGTGATTTTGAAGTGCCAAAGACACAGCGCAAGCGCCTTGTTATGTTACTTTCATCAGTGGACACCCTGCTAATATGCATTCTCTTCCCAAAAATAGTTTACAGGAACATTTACGTAAATGAAGGTATTTTTATGTAAAAAGAGCAGGGTATACAATTGTAGGCTAACTGATAGCAACTCCTTAAAAGGTTATTCATTAAAGAGTGAGTTTGACAGTCTAAGTGAATTTGTGTCAATTCAGCCCGCTACGCTGTTAGTCCCAAATTCACTACACAATTAAGAAGAAATAAACAGCGCCAGATGTGATGTCTTGTTTAGTGTGGTGTAGTCAGTCGAATAGCAATAAGAGGAGGAGTGATGTGTAGTGATGCAAATTCCACCAGTGAACTGCAGTGACATCATCCTCACAATGCCCCACTAACTGCATTAATTTAATAAAACATCCCTTTTCATGCCACCCTATTTGTAGTTCATCTTGGTTGCAGTCTTTATTGTTACTTCTGAGTGTACAATTGTGTTACTCCACGCCTTGCCATCAAACTCCCACTTTGATCTTCTGAAGGCAAACCTAGGTCGTGAACATCAATAGAAAATAATGACTTTTGGAGTGTTTCAACCTCCACATAAAGATAGCAGAGATTGTACTACAACTTTCTTTTTGAGGGCAATCTATTACCCCCCCCCCCCATGTAAAAGTGTCAATATTTACATTAGGTCCTGTAGAAGGAGTTTGCTTGTATTAAAGGAAGGCAAGCACCTGTCAGGACTTTCCATAATGGGGCCACACTGTCACTGGGCTTCCTGGCATTGTGTTGGTATAACAAATACCAAAATTCCACCACAAACCAATACATTTGTACTTGCTTGGTGAAGCTTTGTCCTGCTCTCTACCTCACTTTTCAATTCCTGCATAAATATAAAATATAGTTTCATTCCTAATAAACTAAATCTTTATTAATGTATTTATTTAATTTTTAATTTGGTATAGATATTAAATACAATAAACATGTTTTTCTTGTCATTAGATAATGATTTCTCACTCTACCTTATTTTCTGTATGAGTATTTTTTATTTTTCTGTATTACATGAAAGCTCTAACGATCACCTTGTGTTTTCAGTAGGGTTATTATCACCATCATATAATAGTACCTTAAAAAGCTTTTCTTGAATGTATAATACATTTAACAGTCAGAGGTACTTTATATATGCTAGAAAGCCCCATTTTCCTATTCTGTAGATGTCAACAGGAAATATGTATTTTCATTTGTATTCTAACTTTATTTCATTCCTTGATTTTCTATTGGAAAATGAAGACATATCTCTGCTAAATAGTCCCTAATCTGCCCTTTTTCTAACAAAGTTAATACAATGCACCTTTGTCCATCAAGCTGGGATTTGCTGATATGAAATTGCTACAAGAAAAGATTAACTCTTTTTTTAATCAAAGTCAGGAATCATGGTATTTTGTAAATTATGTATCTTACAAACACAAAAGCAAGGAATAAGCAATCATTTTTTATTTGAGTTCAAGAGTCCTGGAACTGGGGTGGTCAACTGTATACCAAATCACACACCATTTTGTATTTATTCACTTTTATATAGCGCTACTATATTACTCAGCGCCTTTACAGAGATTCACCATTCACTTCAGTTCCTGCGCCGTGGAGCTTACAATCTAGTTTACCTATTCAGTCACACACACATATGTATGTTTTTACATTCTGGGAGGCAACCAGAGTGCCAGGAGGAAACCCACACAAGTGTGGGGAGAACATACAAACCCATGGTGGAACTGAACCTAGAACCCACGCTACCACACTGCTTACCCCAGTATTTTATCTGCTGGATGCTAAGGTGCAGTAATGAGTTAAATCCAGCCTTGCTAAAAATTGCATCACATATCATTTCTGGCATAAAGAAATGTACACATAATTAGCTCTATAAATAAGTGATTTTTTTTTGCTATCCACAATTGGTAGTGTTTTTAACTGGGGAAAGCCTTCTTTATCGGTTATGTGACTAATATCTAAATATTCCACCCTACTGTTGTATATGCTCATTTTTTTAAGCAAACAGATCTATTTTAAATGCTAAAACCATAACAGCAGCATTCTGTATTGATTTAATTAAATAAACCACTCTTTGAAAATAATGAATTTACTGAAAATGAATCTAAATGGTATTATACTATCATCTTTGCATTTTTTCTTCATTTAGAAAAACCCAAGAAATGTTCCATACTTTAGTTATTAAATATCTTAAGATGGTTAATGTACTGGAAAATCATTTACAAAGATTTCTACATACAATAAAATACCCAGGACCATTTCCATGTTTGTCCATTCTAACATACAGCGATCTTCAATATTCTTGTTTTTGAAACCTACATGTTATCTTTCTTGTAACAATATTAGAGCCATGCATGTATGATGCACCCAGAATGCATTTTTTAGATTCTAGATTCCAGTATTCTTTGCAACACTGTCTACTATACCATAGCTTAATGTGTGCACACATACTGTAGATCAATTGTGAACACCAGGAGGTCCTTAAAAAATAGCCCTACAATAATAAATAACAAGAGCTCTTGTGCCTGAATAGTGACTAATATTATGGGCTATTTGATATTAAACTGAAAGAAACTTCTAATGCCCTAAATCTTTGGCTACCCTGTAAGTATAGCTGGCTACACACAGGTATGTTTGCATGCAATATTTAATTTTAGATAAAGTTACAAATATCTTAATTTTGTAGCTGCAGAAAATGTTATTTTTAATAAATATCAAGTCAATGTTATTCGATCATTGCCACACATGCTTGCAATAAACATGTGTGTAGGGGTTTCAGAACACTGCAATTAAAGGGCTCCAAGTAGCGGTTCACTTTTGCTGTCCTTTTGCTGAACATTCAGATTCAGAGGAGGATTCAATAGTAGGGTACATTAGACAAATATTAGACAAACATGGGAAAAGTGCATTAAACAATAAACAAATGAGTACCTTACAAGTGTAAAATCACTTTAAGCACTAGGTTGTGATTGACACAAGAGGATGGAGGTCCTTGCCCCATAGAGCTTACAATCTAAGATATGATAAATTGTGCATTGGTCAGTGATAAATTATACTAAGTTTACTGGCCTGTAGTTACTGTAATTATCAATGCAAAAGATTAGGGGGGTAATTCAGCAAAGTGCGAACTCACCTTGCGATCCTTCAATTCACCTCGCCAAAACTGTTACGCACTTGCTTCTCTCCTACACGTGGACATCACCGAACACTTTAAAGGTACTTTGCCTCAGTGAGGCGACTCGAGTGGTCGCGAGGTGAGGCGAAGTACCTTTAAAGCGTTTGGTGATTTATACCTGGTCAGTGATAAATTATACTAAGTTTACTGGCCTGTAGTTACTGTAATTATCAATGCAA
>WMED01004069.1:0-21224 GCA_019650415.1 Pipa parva
AGAGAACATTATCAATTCACACAGCTGTCAAATCACACAGCTAGCACCGCGGACCGGCTGGAAAACCCCAACTGCCCGGTATTGGTCCGTGGACCGGCGGTTGGGGACCTCTGCTTTAGACAGCTGCCATTGTGAGTTAGAATATTTGAACTAACTAATGTTTGCTGAACGTTCCCTCAGTTAAACAATATAATGGAGTAGTGAAAGTTCATCTGGATCCTACAATCAAATATTAAAGAAAGGGAAGCTTCCAGACTACAATGTCTGTGGTGTTTTCAAAAAATGATTGCATTATCTTCACAAAATATGTGAAACTTCCCTTTTGTAAATCTTTGGTTATTATCTGTGAAGGTGACTCAGTGGCTATCCACACACAGAATTATTTTGGCTTAATCCTCCAATTAATTAGCTAGAAACTTGGAGTGGATATAAATTGCTTAAATGGATGGAAGTACAAGGCAGAAAACTAAGGAAACAGCCAGGTTGATATACAGAACCAGAAAGGTTAAAATGGATAATACTGAGGGGGGTGGGGCTAGCCATAAATATTGCAGGGGAGCGCAAGTCTTCCTACTATGCCAGTGCTTTGAGCATTTCACTTTTTAACTGTTTGTTTCAGTCCATCAAGAACTAAAACTAGGAGGAAGTTAGTTTTTAGCAGGTGCACTGAATTAACTGGATGGTTGATGCTGGGGCATCAAAAAAAAAAAAAATCAAGCTAAACCAAAAAAAGAATATTGGTGAGTTCACATTTTATAACTTTCTTATATTAAACTAAATAACAACTAGGGTTTACATTTAAATAAATCTTAAAGAATATATTATTTTCCAGGTACATGTAAGTTTTGCAAAAGCAAAAAATATATAAATGCTTTATAGAAGTAAAACAGGTAATATGGACACATCACCTGATCTGTGAAGGACACTTTCTGCCTGTTTGGTATACAGCCTTGACTCACTCTATAAGTACATTCAATTATCATAATCTATCTAAAATGATTGTATATAAACCTATGCAATCCATTACTTTTGGAGAGACGATACTTAACATGCCCAATGGCACTGCAGTGCTAATCTGCTATTGTTCCAGAACAAAAATCCTTTCCGATGCTTGGTTACCAATTAAACCTAATCCCCCAGACAATCACTCTCTGTGTTCTGCATTTTCCTCCACTATCTAATTCAGAAAAGAAACCATGCTGAACCTAACAGTTCCATTACACAAAATGGATGGTTTCAACAAGAAAATATTCTTCATCTCTCATGATCACGACTAATGTAAAACATTATTATAGCTTTGTGCTTTTTGACTTTACTTGTCCCACTGTCTTTTTCTGGGAAAAAATATTAGTGAATAAAATATAACATGGTGCACATTTTCCAAAACACAAAACAACTGTTTCTTTAATTTCAAGAAGACAAGGTTTCACCAATGAAGTAGACATTTTGCAATACATATTTTTCTTTCTGTTCTGTTTCAGTTTTTCAATTGCCAAGGGTCAATGAACCCCGATGGTAATAATTCTGAAGCTTGATTTTTTAATTTGCAATTCTTTTTCGTTAATTCTCTTTCCTTTAAGATACGATACTATCTTTCACTGCATTCATAAAACTACTGTCTAGTTTCTAGTATAACCAAGCCTAGCAAATAGAATAGCATTTAAAAGAAAACAGGAGATGTTCTAAACAAATAACAACTATTTCAAAAACTGAAAAAAACATTTCACCTTCTACTAGTCTGAGGACCCCCACAGATAAAAATCCAAGGGACCCTTGATCATTTCATTTCAACTTAAACACATGTTGTGGGGGAAGGGTCATTAAAATCAAGATGACACATATAGATTTACCAGGGGACACTGTTTGTATATTGTAGTTTTTTTACATTTAATTCAGTACAATGGCATAAGACACTTGGGAGTCATTCATTAAAGTCCAGATTCACCTTGTATAGTGACTCTGTGTCTGTTCGCATCAACACAATTAGGAAGAAGTGAATTTTCTTCTGCTTATTCATGGAGCAGCGGGCAGCATTAGATGTGGTTGCATGCATAGCGAGACATAGTCAGTTGCACAAAATTAGGGGGAAAAGAAAGTAATGCGGAGTGAAGTGAATTTAGCAAGTGAAGGGCAGTGATGTCAGTCTCAACATATCCCACTAATTGTATATAAGTGAAAAATACTTACTTTTATATGTTAACATGTGCTTAGTTCACATTTAGTTGCAGTCACCATTGTTACTTTTGAATGAATAGTCGCCTTATGCAACACTGGAGCCTTGTCATCAACCCCTCAATTCACCACTCTTTTGTGGCAAAGGCAAACAGGTGAATTCTCAGCAATATGCCTTGCTGAATCCGCTCCTTTGACAGACTCTGTCACATGCTGAATAGCCTATTTACCTGTGCACGCGCATGCAAAGTGATTAGAAGAGCACCATAAGTCTGCGACTGGAGTGAGAATCAGAATTGATCGCGAATTTGCACAGTTTGTTGAATAATTTGGGTTGGAGAAGTCATGAAAGGATGTGAATATGGGCATTTACACAATAGTTTGCACTTTAATGAATGACCCTCTGACTGTCTCTATTATAGCAATTTCTTGATTACAGAACCAAGTGTATACTCCATATATTGAAGTTCCTTTGCTAAAGTGAGAGGGCCATTATAGGCATGTGACTCCTACCACCTGGCACAGTGTGGCAGCACATTGTTTTTTTTATACTAAAAATTAATCCTGCTTGAGGGGTTTCTTGTACATTCTTACTACAGTACAGATTTTCACTCTGTATTTTTTTTATACTGGTTTGTCTTTGTAGTTTTCTTTCTAAACTGTTTTGCCCAATTTTTTTTTAACCTATTTAATAAAAATGGGGTTGGGGTCAATGGCCATGGATGGGTTAGTAGGACCACTTTCCCTTGCCCCTACTTTGACTGCTCAGTAAGGAAGGAGAGAAACAAAGATTAAATGGAGGGGTCTATGAGACCCTTTCCTCCTCTACCATTGCCCTGTGGGGTAGAGTAAGATGTCTTTTGCTCAAGGGGTCAATTATATAACCAACCCCTTAGCTAGGGGGCAAATGAAGTACACTGAAGAAGGTCTGATGTCAATAGTACATCAAAAAGAAATAAAACAAAAACATGGCTAATAAAGATGTAGTAAAAGTAGTAAAGTAATTCATGTTGCCACATTTATCGCACTAAAGGCTCTATTGAAGCAATCAACACCCCATAATTCTGGCACCTTCAAGCATTTGGTTACTTTTCTTCCCAGAGTTCAGTTAATGTAACATTAACTGCTCTTTAAATCCATTGTTCACAAGAGATAACTACAATAGTAAATTTTATTTTGTTTCTTTTCATAACCAGACAGCCTCGTCTCCGTAAAACTGAAAGGTTTCATTGCTTTAAAAAAAAGTTTGCATTATTTGCTCATTTTTATCTCTTACATTGACTATGACCTTGAAATATGTCCCATCTGTTCTACTTCCTAAAATGTATCCAGGCTGCATTGGCACCTGATATAACATAATTGCAACTGCACATCCAAAGTCCCGGAGCGATGAATATGATACTTAGATGAAGATACTGATTTTTGTTTTGTTTATTTTGTTATGAATTATAGCATAGTAAAAGGCATGTTTTGGAGAGACTTAAAAAAGTTATAAACAGAATATTAAGAGGAGGGAAAATCAATTAAAAAGGGTACACAAAATATATACAGCCTAAATAAGTACGTCCCTCTACAACATTATACATTTTGTAATCTCGCTGATTTGTATTTTACTTATTCAGTGACAATAAATAATCTAATTTAGCAATATCTCTTTATAAATAAGACATATTTGGGGGTCCCTATTTGATGTAATGATAAATAATTTGTTTCCAGAAACTTTAGTTTATAAAACACATCAATACTAAACAGGAAAATATTCTTTTTTTTTTCAAAATGATGTGTCATATTGTAAAAATTAAGCACACCTTCTTGAATGTTATTAAATAAAATAAAATGCTTTCTGATGCTAGTTTGGGTTAATTGATCAGTAGATGAGTCTGTTACACCTTCATAGTTAAAAAGATTTAAAAGTTAAATTTATTAAACTCGAAAATGCTGATTTCAGCAAGGTGGTTTCAATCCTTCAGAACAAGATTAAAGCTAATTGAATGGGGAAGTTGGAATCATGGAGACAACATAGATACAAGATTATGCTGCTGCCCATGTTTCAATCCAATATGCCCTTATATACGAGATGGTAATATAGAAATGCAGCTGGGCTGGCTTGGTCATTTAACACTTTTTAAAGAAGAACTATAGCTAAAAACAAAAAAAAGACACATTAAAAACTTACCTTATATTAAGTTGAAACATTGCAGTCTCAGCTTCATCTGTGCTGTAATTTTGCTTCACCGAGGCAAAGTTCACGGCACTTCGGCTGACGTATGGAAAAGGACTCACACATCATCACACTCATTGCGGGGATAATTCTTATTGGCCCCGCAATGAATGTGATAACGTTGAAACCCTTTTTGCACCGCTGATTTGATAAGTGGGCAGAGTTTTGCACTGGCTCCTGTGTCAGCCAAAGTGCTGTGAAGTCAACACAGATGAAGCTGTGACTTCAATGGTTCAACTTAACATAGTAACATAGTTTATAATGCTGAAAAAAGACACAAGTCCATCCAGTTCAGCCTATGCTGAATAAAATGCTTTTATAACTTAATATAAGGTAAGTTTTTAATACGTCTTTTTTTAAATTGTTAGCTTCAGTTCTCCTTTAATAAGATTGCCTTTGCAGAATTCTAGCACAATTAATTAAAATAACTCAAATAAATAAGTAAATGTACAAGCAGGTTCTGTGAAAAATTGATATAATGTTGCTGTATTGGGTTCAAATGACAAAATGAACTTGAAAGAATTTGATAACATCACCTCTGCTCTATCAATATATAAAATATGGTATAGAGATCGAATTATTCTGGACTTGACTATACTCACTCTTTGGCCTGAGTGTTATCAATATGGTTTCACGTCAGGTGGATTTGCATAATTGCCACTGATTTTGTCTAGTTTCTATGGACACAGAGCCCTCTCCTGTTAAATTGAAAGGTGGGATTTTCCTATAAGTTTTCAGTTGACTTTTTTGCTGAATTTTGAGGCAGGTGATGTATAAATTACTGTGTGCAACCATCCAGGCACCTGGGCAATGACCATCAATACTTACTGCTTTTTACCAGCATAACTGCTGTGGTGTTAACTTATTAATGGATGGAAATTGATGTGAATTAGTTTTTCTAGATTAGTGATATCATTTTATATTTGAGTGTATATGTGTTCTTGGAACATCACTTTAGTGAGAGGAGCAGATAACACATTCCTCTTTATTTATGTTGTGCAATTTGATTACCCCTATTTCCATTGTATTTTCTTCTTCACTGATATTTTATCCTCCATTCCTTTACTTTCCCTGTGTGATAATGGCTTAATGCTGTGGTCACTGCAAAAGGTGGTTCTACAATATAATAGAGTATTAGGATGGAGGGGGTTATTCAGTAAAGTCCGAATTGTTGCATATAGGTGTGAATTCACTAGATAAAGACAGTCGCAGTAGGCTGATACTGTGGCAGTCACGTCTTTATAATGAGAATATTGTCACAGTCGCGACATTATTATGGGAAAATTGTCACGATTTTATAATGGGAAAAGTGTTGCAACTTTACAATTGCGAAATTGTAGCAGATTTACTATGGGAATCTGCTGTTTGTGAATTCGACAGTCGAATTCGCACCTTAGTGAATAACCAACCCCCAAAATGTGCTTATTAAGATGTTTTTAAAATATGTTGAGCACCTTTTTAAATTTGGTGCATTGACTAAAAATAACTGAAAATAAAGTGTCATTGTTGGATTTGTTATTTAGTAAAATTAGAAAATATGTCAAGGGTCTGAATACTTCTGTAAACAATTATATAGAAGACCCCTTTTTAAATCAGAAAAAAACAGTGACACAGCCATTAAGTATCTATAAACTTACATCTGATGTGTTCCACTCTAAAAGTATATCCATTCAGTAAGGATTTTTAATTATGGAGTTGGCTTGCCACAGGGGTAAATACACAAAAAACAGATGCATATTTTTCTGGCTTTGTAACCCAGGGAAACCAACCTGACCCTTGTTTAACGTATTCCAACTGCAGTAGATTAATCAATGCTCATATACACAGCCAGATATTTACTAGCATTAAATCTTATTTTACATTTGATTTATTGCATTAGTACTTTTCTATAGTGTGGAAAGGCCCAGCTGTGATTCATTAAACTTATATAGTTAAGTTCTATCTACAAGTTTCATCTACGTGTATTGTATGTCATAAATATTAAGTGCATATATTTGCCAGAAGAGGTTAGGGCGGAGTAGGAGGCTGCGGTGCTGGTCTACAGGGACTTGGCACAAGCTATACCTAGGGCTTGAAACTCTAAGAAACTCCCTGGCCTTCACCATTGACCCCTGCAAGGGGATATGGACTTTGATTCAGGGAATCCTCAGGTCGCAGCTCCTAGGTTAGTAGTCCACTGGTGGATGGGATAAGCAAAAGGCGTAAACAGATAACAGGTCCAAAAGGTTGAGGCAGGTGGCAGGTAGCGTAGTCGGGTATTAGGCAGAGGTCAGGGTAGGCAAAGAAAAAGCGTAATCCAAAAACAGACCGAGGTCAAAAATGCATGAACAGACAGAATTCAGACAAGGAACAGAACCCGGAAACAAGCAGAGTAGTTCTATAATCGGGCGTCAGAAGTCAGGATTAGCTGCCTTACAAACGAAATGGCAGGAAAACAGCGGAAACACTGCGCATATTCCCAACTGTGATGGAAGTGCGTCGGCACATTTTCGCGACCCTGACAGAAGTGCGTCGGTCTTTTGTGACCGTGATAGAAGCACAACACATTTACACGATGGAACTACGTGAACTCAATGTAATTGCCGTGACGCCCAGTTAGTAGCATTCTAATGACAGTGTATTAACTTTTTGTGACCAGCATCAAAGTCATGGAAAAAATCCTTGCCGATGTTTTTAATATACATGTGGTAACGAATTAAAGGAATTTTTATTTCATCTTGGAGTGCCGGGATTTTTTCCATTTCTGCAGTACAAAGTCCGTGATTCTCAGAGCACCCAATTTTACTGCTTCTAACACAAGGATTGAGACAGACAAGTTGCAGCAGGCAAGTACTGCTTTATTTTCAGCATCAAAGTCAGCCCACTTTTCTAATCCTTCAAACTTATAATTTCTTCTCCACATCTAATAGAAACATTAATCTTAATAGATGCTTAGAATGGACAGATATTTTTTATTTTTTAGAAGAGCTAACTATAGAAATCATAGCTATGATGATTACTGCTGTAGTTTCTCATCTCCCACTCCCCTCTAAACGAGAGTAGGGATTCTGATGGTATCTTAAACAATTTAGTTGCTGACTATACAGTATGTCTTCTTTAGAGCTGTACTCAGTGTTATCACAATATGGCACAAATGACAAATGTTGATATGGGTGATTTCCAAATTACCCTTTAAAAGACTTATTATACCTAACTTTCACTTGTCTCACTCATATCTATTTATTGCATTCTTTCCTCATTAAAGTATCCTATATTATCAATACATTGTCTTCTATTCTTGTTGACCTAACCAATGCTGAAAGCTTAACATTTTCAATTTAGCTGGATGGGGCATGGTAACCATTAAGAAGTGCCCATATCAGATCTCTTATAAAATAATAAAAAAAAGAAACTGTCATCATGTTTGAATGAGTGAGAAATATGTGGGACAGCCAGAATCACAGTGGATCTTCTAGAAACACCAAAGGTTCTATCAGTATTACTAGTCTTTTTTACTGATGCACCTGTACTCCTGGATGGACTATTTGCAAACTTTATACTGGTATGAGAACCTAGGGTTCTATGGGTTAGAACCCATGGATTAGGGTTATATGTGCTCAGTACAAACAGAAACATGCAACTGTGTAGTTATGTGACACTTATAAATGGGTGAAATTTATTAAAGTTGGAAAGACCACTCTTGGTCTTTCCGAGCTTATTGCTCGAGATTTCGTAGCGTTCCTGCGAGATTACAACATGAGTTTTTTGATTTTATGATAAAAAAGTAGCCATACTACTAATGTAAAATATGACTACCTTTCCATTGAAAATTTTGAAAAATCGGTATCAAAAACTAAAGATCGAAAAACTCATGTGGTAATTTCGAGGTAACACCATGAGATCTCACATGATAAACTTGTTAAAACCAAAAGTGGTCTTTATGACTTTAATAAATTTCATTAGTGTCTATTTACCCACAAATTTGACGGGGGGGTTATTCATCAAAGTCCAAATTCACCTTGCATAGTGTCTCCCCATCTGTTCATGTCAATACGAAAAGGAAGTTGCGAATTCACTTCTCCTTATTCATGAAGCAGCAAACAGCATCGGACGCTATCACATGTGTAGTGTGGCATAGTCAGTCGCACTATAGTAGGATGAGAAGTCATGCGGAGTGAGGAGAATTCCTCCAGTGAAGGGCAGTGACATCAGTCTTATCAGATCCCACTAACTGTATATAAGTGAAAAATACTTGTTTTTAGTTACAGTTGCCATTGTTACTTTACGCAACACTGGAGCCCTGCCAACAAACTCCTTAATTCTCCACTCTTTTATGGCGAAGGCAAACAGGTGAATTTGGAGTGGTACGCCCTGCAGAATCTATTTCTTTGACAGACTCTATCTCATGCTGAATAGCCGAATTACCTTGGACGCATGCTATTGATATGAAGAGATCCGTACGTCCGTGACTAGAGTAAGCTTCAGAATTGGTCACGAATTCGTCACAATGCAGAGATTGTTGAATAAGTGGAGTTGAAAAAGTTGCAAATACCGGCATATATGCGACTGTTCGGACTTTGCTGATTAACCTTTCCAGTGTTTATCATGCATCAAAGTGTAACTGGCAGGAATTTACTGTTACAACTTTTTCAAATGGAAGGAGCAGCAAGATCCAATCCCTATGCAGTTTACTAATGCAGCAGATAGATCCAGTGGCTAATTAATCAAAGTGAGAACTCCTGTCACTTTGGGTATTTATGCTTCAACAGCTGCAAATTCTCCACTCCTTATTCAATAAGTGGTGTGTTCCATTAGCAAAGAAGCAAACAACATTGGATGCAGTTTATTGCAAAATGCAGCATAGGCAGTGAGACAGTAGGAGCCATGCCAACAATCCTCTAATTTGATCTGGCTGAAGTAAAACTAGAGAATTGGACACAGTACAACTTGCCGAATTCGATAGTTTTACAGATCCCAATACATGATGAATCACCTAATTACCCATCTCCATATCATACTTGAGGCATCTCTAAATATTGGGAAATATGACTGCAAATGCTGCAGAACTATAGAGAAATTTTTATATTTGATATTAATTATTAGATATGTTCGTTTATAATACTTCATATAAATCTGCTCTTTAATTTGAAGGGGGTTAGTATCACATTAATTAAACATTTGATCAAAACAAACAACAGTTAAAGATGCGGGTACCAGCTCTGCACTGAGTCATTTGAATAAGTGATTACTTTGCAAAGTATTTCTATAAAGTTAGAGATTATATTAACCCCTTTCTGAGTGCTGCTTTATCAAAGCTTGTGACATTGATGGAGTGAAATATTGTTTCTATTTTTACTCTATACTTTTCTACCTGTCCACTGTGAATAGTTAAGTGCTACATTTCATTTTCCACTGCTTTCCTTTCTTCTCTAAGCAGAGCACTATCAATTGAATGACAATCAAAAAAAAAAACTCATAGAAGTACCAGCTAATTAATAAAAATACCACTTCAATCTTCTGTCATGCTGTTCATTTCATGGTTTTCTTAATAGCAAAATTTTACCACATTAAAACTAGATTATTGTTTGTGGTTGTATACACCTTTTGTTAAAATCTCATATTTGTCTGATACGTCTAACCTTAAGATTTTTCTCCAGCTGGTTTTCTGATTGCTGTTTGTTCTCATCAAAGATTTTCTTAGCATTCTGCGGAAGTCTCTTCTAATGCATGGGAAAGGCAGAGGTCATAGGTCATTCAGCTGAAGGTAAACTACCATGGCAATTTAGCACCATGGTGGATTTAAAAGACAATCCAAGCACCCCGTATCTTTATATAAAACATCATAAGGGTATATAAAAAGAAAAATATACGCATTTTATTATCTGTGAATTACAGAAGACTTTACTAACAATGCTGGCGGCAAGAAGTGAGTTATGAAATGTTTCAAATAATAATAAGCACTACTCCGCCAGAACCCCCACAGGGTATTTGTGGATGATTAAAAATATTTTTCTCTTTAGAACAGTTTAATATATAAAGTTTGGGTTCTTTATATAGAAGTCTACTAAAGTTTTTTTCCCACTAATTATAGTAATGTCATCTTCAAGCGGAAATATGAATGGGCTGTCATACTAAAGCAGCAGTGAAAGATTGATATGGACCATTTCTAACCATGTAGTTTCACTGAGATGCTAGACAGCATTTCTTAAATTGGAAACATTAGTGTGTGGTTTTTTTTTATTCTATTTGAATCTATTTGAAAAGGGTATCTTACCCTTAAATATCAAACTAAATCTATATTTCTCATCCATTAAATTAATTTCACTTAGGAAAAAAATTGAAAAATGTAATAATGTATTTAGGTTAATTACATATTTAATACTTTGTTATACTGGTTGGATAAAGTCAAGGAGAAATTAATAAAACAGTTGCTCGTTGCCTAAATCCACCAAAAGATAGTGTTAGATTTAGCTCACTCCCATCCCCTGGGTGGCCATGTTGGTTTAGCAAGACTAAAGAGTGAATCCTAAACAAACTTTACTAATATAAAAGCAAATTGCATACAAATTGCAATCAAGCCATACAAAGTGAAAATGTTTTGAAGGCACCCCCTCATAATCATTTTATTTCTTTTGAAATCCAACTTCCAAGAGGGCTTTTTAAACTTCATAGATGATATTTGCATCTTTTTATCCATCTGTTTAATGACGCTTACTGGTTTCTTTGTATGCTGTGGATACTAGTTATTTAGTAGACTGGCTTTTTACAGAAACTGTTGGAAGAATTAAATAGACTGACAAATATATTGTACTTTTTGGTCCTGCAGAATCCTTCTGTCCTCAATATAATGACGAAGATGGTGTAACTATATATGAAATGAAGAACATTAGCAATAGTGCATGTCTTCCATCCCCCTGTCCAAACAACATCACTTTTAGGACTATATTTATTACTTCACATGGTTTTTAGCACTAAATTCTGAGTTCCATGAGCATATTCTTTATAAGATTTAGCAAGCGTGTTCCATCTCCAATTCACTTGAACTGTTGAATTTGCAGTTTTAATAGGCCCCTATATGTTATTTTGCTCTTCAATAACAAGAGGATGGAGAATGCCGTAAAATATCATGAATTAATGTAAACTACAATGTCCACTTTACATTGTTAAGATAAATGACTGTACAGTCAAAAATATTGTGATTAAAGAGGCTTTCAAAAACCACAGGAAAACACAAAACTAATTTTACAGTATCTCAACTCCATGCAATTAATTGCAGTCAGCATGCATTGCCTTTGGTAGAATGGCTTGCAATTCTAGGTACAAGAAAATGGATATGCTACAATTATAAGCAATTTATATCTTCACTTTTAAGTAAATCAGCATGTTTACACCTTATGGTAATGTGAATCCTTGCAGATATATTATAGGCTTTGTTGTCATCACAGCTACTTTCACACTTGTTTGTTTAGAACTGTTACAGGAATAAAACATCACCCAACTTGTCTTTGTTCAACCTGAAGAATAATCTTCTCTCTTTGTTCTGTTTTCTGAAAATTGTAACAGTAGACAAAAATGTCCACATGAATAATGGGTGGTCCTGGAATTCCATCATTTCCCTCACTAATATTTATTTCTTGTTTTCTTCTTTTGTCTACTTTATATATGTTAGCCTATCTTACCACCAACAATCTTCATTTAAAGTCTCAACTGTTTCAGCTCAGTAATAACTCAGACACAAACTCCCAATCTGTGTCACTTGGTAATCTGAGACAGTCATTTTCACTGACACTAGAAATAAATCCATGCAGCAATTTCAAGTACTTTAATATGTCTGTCCATTGTAAACATTTTAATAAATAAGCCCTGGCACCATGTTTACTTATGTTTTGTCTATCGTTGTTTATTTAATTCTCATTTTCATTAACATCACTTCCCAATCTCTATTATGAAAAAACTGTTTCAGAAAGATTTAAAGGGGGTTATTCACTAAAGTCCAAATTGTTGCGTATAGGTGCGAATTCACAAGATAAAGACAGTCGTAATAGTCTGCTACTATCGCAGTCACGTCTTTATAATGAGAATATTGTCATAGTTGCGACTTTATTATGGGAAAATTGTCACAATCTTAACTTTAAAAAATTGTCGCAACTTTACAATGAGTAAATTGTAGCGGATTTACTATGGGAATCCGCTGTTTGCGAATTCGACAGTGGAATTCGCACCTTAGTGAATAATTATTTGTCTAATCAACTATAGTGTCCATTATTAACTAGGTAAAGGGCATGAGTAATTGGCTGGATCGCTTTCACTCCAACCGCATCTGCTATAAGTTGTGGAAAAGCATGGAGGTAGAGGGGGCGTGGCTACAGAGGAGTAATGGTTATGCCCTGTGCTTCTGGGAATGTCAGGAGTGAAGGGAAAATGAGTAGGTAGGAGTAGTTTAAGCTAAATATAATGCCTGACACACACTTAAATGGTTAAAACTAAGGGTTAACACACATTTAACCCTTGGTTTATTACTTTACATATCCTTTAAACTGCTGCATCTTAGTTTTTCCATTACCAGTTTAATAAAGGAGAAAAATGAAGAGAAAGTCATTGGATTAAGACTTTAGAATGTACTGTATGGTGTTCCTGATTTATTTTTTAACAGGAGAACAAAGCCTAGTACTATCCGAGAAATGTGTAAATTACAGTCACAGGTATTGATTTCAATACACTTCTTTTTTTCATATACTTGCCAAGTACCTGATGATATTACAAATCAAAACTAGTTCCTTCATGTCTCTACAGAAGACATGCGGATACCTGAATATGTTGACATAGCTTAGTTCACAAAATGTATTTGCTTTCTCTTAAACCCGAGGGTGATTAATATATAAGGGATACATTTTACCTTCACTGTTTCCTTATTTTTCTGTTGTAATAGCTTACTCTTAGACTAATAATCAACCATTTCAAGCAGTAAATGTTATAATATTATGTTTACTGTTATTCCTTCTCCAGGGCAAACTTTGAACAAGAACATTTGATAAATGTCCCACTAATTCAGGTTGACAATCTCGTTTTAACCATAATAAAATGTGCTATTTAAAAACCTCTTCTCTCAGGTTCTATACCTTATATGAAGATAAATAATGGAACACTTACCTGATAAGAAGGAGCAATACTTTAAAAAGTTGATGACAGATTTAGGAACATGTTGTCTTACTACTTTGACCTATAACTGGTGACGATACACACCTGGAAACCAGCACTAGAAATTCTTTTTTAGTATTTTAAAAAAACAAATACATACCTCAAAAAAATTTGCTTGCTTAAGTGTGCTTAATTCAGTATAATTCAGACAGAGTTTTTGTTAAACATGTTATTAGCAAGCATAGTGTGGTATTTCTATATCTCCTTAGCTATTATAAATTTTGTCCCTTCAGGTCCTTGTAAAACCCACTTTATGTCAGAATAAACCATAAACCTATAATTTATTGCACAATTATCTCATATAATTAAGACTGATAGTAGGGTACCATTACAGAGTCTAGTAAAAGAGAAATATCATTATGCATATTATCAAAATGGCAGTGCCCCTCCTGGGAAGACTAAGCAGGCTAGCAGCAGTTATCTTCAACACAAAGAGGCTTAGTAATTAATGTCTTCTCAAATCATAGAAGTCTCCTACAGCTCAGCCAAAACCAGGTATTAATCACTCTTCTGAGAGACAGAACCCACAAATGTTCTCTTTCTTCTGGGAGTATCTCCTTAAAGCTGTTTTCTCAGAAATAAGTTCTTAGAAGTAAGCAATCCAAAAGGTTATTTCTAGTCTTCTCCATCATCTAAACTTACCGATCAATTATGGTTGTAAATTTGCCTCAGTGGATAATATTTCAAATATGTGTTGTCTTATAGACCAGTTTTAAGTTATATGGATGCAATTTACTGGTAGCACTGTATTGGTCCTGTAATTGCTAGGTCACATGATGTGGTCACATGACCCAAAGGAAGTTCTACATCTGTCACCAGCCCATTGTGCCCCTGTGGAAAATCATCCTGCACAATGTGACAGGGGCGTTCTACCAGTAAATTCACCATGTGCAACCACCCCAATACATTTTGCATCTGTAGTGTGTTTAATTTTTACAGAAATAGATACTGCTAGAAAAAATTAAAAGTCACCATTATCGTTTTCTAATATTTCAGTAAACCAAGCTCTGTAAAACTTTGACATTGTTTTTAAATGAATATTGAAATTTCTGCTGTGAAAGAAAATGTGTTACACAATCTGATTGCTGCTTCCTGTATCAAATGAAATAAACCAGCTTTTCTAATTAAACACATGCTTGAGGTATGGCCAATGTCAATATTGATTCTGAAAGATAAACCTTGATAACATGAACTCAGTAAAGAGAATTAAAGTGATGTTATTTATAAAACAGGGCTATACAATTTAAGATGACAAAGCAATTTCAGTACGTGTGAAATACAGATGTGACAATATTAAGTCACATTAATAGAATTCTGTGCACTAAAGCTTTCAAAGGGAGAGTTTTAACCCTCCCTCCAACCCAAAGTAAAAAGCTTATTTTATACCCAGGATCTCTATTTTTTTTTTCTTTTTAAGTTTTAAAATAGCAGATTGTGTATTTAGATTTATTGGCTAAATCTGTTTTGCTTCAGTATGTCAATATACTGTATACTGGTAACAATAAGCACTGATTTAGAGGCTATGGATGGTATGCATACTTTACCTTGAACAGGCAATAAGCAGCTACAACAGATACATACAAATATGCAATTCTATAACATTTCCTATGTGTAACCTAAGATCATATATATTTTTTACTGGACATTTTTCAGTTTACAATATGGCAAATGCTTCCTTCCAAAGAGATAATTAGAAAGGGAAGTTAGGTTTGCTAAAGTGGAAGTTGCAATTACAGAATATCATCAAAGTTAAAATTCTTAAAATCTGATTGAGATTGGGATATCCCTCTCTCTATGTAAGGGGTGGCGAACCTTTTTGGTATGGAGTGCCAAAAAGGTGACGTCACCCACGAGCGCGTCCCCCGAAGTACTGGCGCTGGTGAGTGACGTCATCACACCATTGCCTGGGGAGGAGAACTCTCCTGCACGTGTGCGCTTCTTTAGTGCAGGCCACTGATCTGGCCTGAAAACTGTCAGATTGGGTCTGTGGCCTGTATTGAAGGCAGGGTTTGGCGACAGCTCGCATGCCAGAGATAGGTTCGCCATCTCTTCTCTATATTAACAGTAGTTTATCTACATGACTACATATAAATTCACTCTGTTAGCCACAGAAATTTTAACTCATTATGTTGGAATGCTGCAGAGTTTAGTCTGACACAAGGGAACATTTACTAAAGTTGAACATGTTTTTTGACTAGTTAATTCAGGGGAAGCCGCCTATATTTAACTATATCACTGTTTTCTCCTATTTACTAAACTGTTCGAAAAACAATTTTATCACTCAAAAGAATTCTTCACCCTCAGGCTGGCAAAAACTAATTATTCCCAATGGAGTTGCTCCTGTTAGTTAAACTAAAGGTGGTAATTCAGGAAAGTGCAAACTCACCTTGCAATCCTTCGATTCACCTTGCCGTGAATTACCTTACCTTTTTAATAAACACAGAGAACTGCAGCACCTGTTGCCATTACCAAACCGTTCCCGCTACATCCCCTGGACTCTCCCTCTGGCTCCTGCAATAATCAACCTGAGGTACTGCCTACCGGAAAGATGGCGGTTGGCTGTTATTGTAACAGTAACAAGAATATGTGCTAAGAAGGTCACTGGACTGAAATTGGCAGATTCCTGAGTTGGCCAAAAGATATTGTTTTAAAGCTATTATTGCTTTACCATCTGGTAAGCATATAAAAACACCAGTTTTGTGCACATTGTTTTGGACACCTGTTTGGTTGGTGGTCATTTCACATTTTTCATTCTCACCCACACATGTGGAGGCTTGCAGTGCTTTTATGCACGTTTGGGCTATTACTATAAGAATTTATTCATCATTGATGTGGCACTATTAGGTGTCTATTTATTGCGCTTCTTATAGGTTCCTGGTTCTGTTCTTTTTAAAAGATATTCATCTGAAGTAGTAACGTCTTTTAAAACTGAACTTGACAGTTTTTATATTTCAATACACATGAATTTGACATTGCCAACTTGATTCCAGTTTCTTTTTGTTTCCATGCCACCTTTGTACTGCAATCAAGTGTAAGCAAGATAATTATTAATTAGCAAAACATAAATGTGTTTCAGATCACAAGTATTTGCTCTTTAAAATACAAAAGGGAACAAATGAAATGGTTGCTGTAATTAAACTAATGTCACATTTTCATATTTTCATTTATTCAGACCAATGCAATCGACTAATTTGCTGTTAGTTTACTTAGGCTAAGCAACAAACAAAATG
The DNA here is from genome assembly GCA_019650415.1 of Pipa parva. Taxonomy (NCBI): domain Eukaryota; kingdom Metazoa; phylum Chordata; class Amphibia; order Anura; family Pipidae; genus Pipa; species Pipa parva. Next base: position 16,801 of record WMED01004069.1, read on the forward strand.
AGTCTCCCAATATGTGATAAAGTACATAGAGAACAGTGGTAAATGAGGCATCTCGCACAGATGGACACACCCTTTTTGCTTTGAATAATGTGCTGTGTATACTGCATGCACCAAATTGTGCATCCAATAATACATCAATAAAAAGAAGCAAATACAGACATCTCTATTAGCTTAGTTCTTCAACCTTACAATTACATACATTTAACTTTAGAATTGCAACCACCGCACTATTGTCATGTCGTTCTTTATTATATAGATTTCTTTAGGGGACTCATTTGTGTGCATATGTTTAAAAGATATTTGTTGGACCTTTAAGACTATTTAAGAATATGAAGCTGGTGGGTCCTTGGATCATCTAGGGGGGTGGAAGATTCCCTAGTGAGACAAAGGATTACATACAAAATGTATAATCAATGCTTATTTCAAAAGGTAAATGAAAATCTTAATGAATGTAGTAGCCCCACTTATTGACTGCAATTGTTCAAGCTGTCCTGATGGCTTCTAAACTACCTTCTAACTGCCTAGCAAAACTGGAAGGAATAGATGAAGGGAGTAAGACTTGAGATTTTCAGAATTAAATTATCTCCCCTGTGATACCCTCAAAGAAATTGAGCTTCTGAGTGTATCTAATCACTGGGGCCCAGTGACATTTTTGAAGACAAGAATCCTCACATGAAATTCACCTCATGGTGACCTACTCAAAATAATAACTGGAAGACAACCCCATGTAATGAGCAAATATGGATCTTTGTAGCTGCAGTTACCTGTAGCAATTACACATATTTGGAACAAATTTGCAATAAAATTTGAACAAGTGGTTAGGTAGAAATCCATGTAAAGTATCTTACTGTGTTAACCAAAAAATCAATGTAAGAATAAGGTATTTTTAAAGAAACCAGCAAAAGTGAATTTCAAATGGCACCTTTATTGGATAACTGTGAAGGTAAATATTACAAGCTTTCAGGACACTATAGTCCCTTTATCTGGCAGATTACAAATTATATTACAGTGGCATGCTAACCACTTAGGGACAGGATCTGTGTCTCTACAGAAATGTATTTGTCTGATAAGTCAGCATAAATCCCAAGCCTATAGTGAGACTTCTTTTTCATGTGTTTAACATCCTCATACGTTTATATTCCCATTATCTCATTATTCATCGTAAAGTTGCCTTTGAGGATAATGATTTTCATATCCTCCCCACTGTGACTTGGACTACAGAAGTGTTTGCCAAGTGTAAGGAGTGTTAATGTCATTATGTTTCACATTGCAACAGTGGATGTTGAGTCTGGCTTTGCTGTTGTGTCCAATATATATATATATACAGTATATATATATATATACTGTATATATATATATATACAGTATATATATATATATATACTGTATATATATATATATATATATATATATATATATATGTATATATATATATATATATACGCATTTTATGAGGTAGGACACATGTTGTAATGTTCTAATGTACCAGGGATGTATACCCAAGCATAAACATCATTTAGAGTTTACAGATGCCTTTCTCATTCTGATTTATCTGAGCACTTATTTGTGAAATATAATGAACACAAGAATATTATCTATTTCCAGCAGTTTGAGCCCAGCTCTGGGCCCTTCCCCATCCCCCATAAACCCAGTAACAGTTGTTTAACCCTGTTTCTATTGTGAAAAATCTCACTTAAGAGGTTCAAGTGTGTGATTGTATTAGGAAATAAGTTTGTTTGGTATTCCATCTGTAATGTACGGTCTGTGTGATATGGGATCAGTAAACAAATACTAAAGAATATAAAAAAACTGAAACTTTAAGGTCTCATTGTCCTGAGAAATTATAAATGAAATTGTAAATATTCTATGGATAAAAAAGTAGTAGAACCCTCAAAAATGTCAAACAAAAAAAACATCAGAAAGTAAAACAGAATACAAATGACTACAATGTAGAACAAGTAAGTAAATAAAAACATAATGCACAGGAAGTGTTAGGTATAAGATTGTCCACTAGGTTAGATAAGGTAAAATGTGTTTCCAAATAGAAGACACACATCTTCCCTTATCTGAACTAGAAGACGATGTTACAGTAACATGTTCTTTAATTATTCTTGTCAGTGGTGAGCTTCCTGCAACTGACCTGGTGTGTTGAACTTTGACTCCTATCACTTTCTGATAGTATCTACAAGGCAGCATGATTTACAAGGTCTTTTTAGAGGACAAGCTGCAGTTGTTCTTCTTTTTAATATTCAGAATGAATCCTAGAACATTGTCTTCACTCTGCTGTGTCACTGGAAGTTGTATCACCCATACTAAACACTTTATCCCAAAATATAATTTAGAATTCATTTACAAAACTGCTGTAGCAACTGGGACTTGTCAGTGATTCTGAGTATGTCCCAACAACAATTATATTAGAACAGTTTTTGTTATGTACCCTGCTAATTATTTTGTTTGACATTATCTGTGCCAATTCAGAAAGCATCTGACAGGAATCCCTTTTTATGGAAAATTCCAAATAGTAGTTCACAAAGAACGATTAAGTGACTCAAAATCAAGTGAACAAATAAAATCTTCGTAGTCTGGCAAGGACTATTACAATAACAAAATAAACATGCAGCATGGCAGACATATTGTTATGTCAATATAAACAACATATGGTCAGTCAAAACAGGGACAGAAAATAGCATTTATCATTTGAAAGCATGAAAGAAAATGCAAATAAATGAATTCAGCAAGCACTAGGCAGGTGTACAAAGGACCTGCCACAAATGGTCACATTGATTGCCACAAAATGCAGACAGGAATTTTGGCACATTGGTGGGTTATGGAGGTCTTTCAGGGATGCAGGTGTAGGGAAGTAGAAGTTATGATCTCCCAAACACCTGAAAGTCCTCTCATGAGCACAAAATATATATTTCGCTACAGATAAGCGATATAGGTGTACCTGAGAATCTTCAGAATGTAAAACTGAAAATCAAGGCTTTTGGTCAAAATCTCAGGGTTTTTGTTAACATACAATATAAGAGCCTTTTATTCATTCACTTGCTTCTAATTTACAGCAACTGGAGTACTTAAATTATTATCATGCCTAATTATGTGCTCTGAGATTAATAACATCATGTTATAGTAATGTTCAAGCAGGAATATTATATAACATTAACTGGTTGTATTTGTACAAAATTAGAGTTTAGAGATTAGCATGTACTCACTATTTTATTTGTAAAGAATAATTGTTTAAAAATCAGGTACATCAATGGGTTAGCTAGAAACATTTCAGGCAAAGATATGAGTGGATACTCAGGTAAAGTTCAGCAATTGCTATTAAATTATCTTAATCCTGGGTGCTTGGGGGTAAACAAAATATGAATGACCTTTATAGATAGGGCTATCCTTATTAGAGCACAGTCATCATCAAGACCAGTCAACAGCTAACATTGCCTCAAATTATGTTTTGAATCAACTCTTTCAAGTAGGAAGTTTGTTTGTTTGTCAGCTGCCATCAGCTAATAAAACTCTCAGGCAGCATTTACTTTGTATGCTAAATGCATCCGCACATGCTTGGGAAAAGCAGAATTGGTGGTATGCCTACAAACCTATTACCATGGCACCCCAACCAGGGGAATCTCAAACTGGAGTTGGCAGTCACTAGCTGCCGTATTATATCCTGGAAAACAATATTATTATATTCAGCAGTAAAAAGGGGGCCTTTGTAGACATAAGTTACACAATAGAACATAAAGCTATTGTGCTGTAAGTGAATTCTCCATATAACAGGAAATAATGATCTTTTCTGAAAATGCACAGTTTTAGAAATGGTGAATTGTCACAAATTCACATACCTGCAGTAGAATTCACAATATAAAATAAAATATTCCAGCAAAATAATGGCTTGCTAGAGTTTTCCATCCTTAACCAAGCTACACTGGACTTGAATGTTTCTCTAACTTCTGTTTTGACTTTCTTCTGCTGATAGCTTCTAAATCTCTGGAATGTCTATTCTGCACCAATATTACTATCTATCTGCAGGCCCAACATCTCCAGGACCCATTACTAACTGGTTTATGTACAGTGTCCTCCTTTTGACATTTAAGCACAGGGATGTATAGTACTGAGCACATACAAGGGTTGGACAATGAAACTGAAACACCTGTGGTTTAGTCCACAATAATTTATTAGTATGATGTAGGGACTCCTTTTATGGCTAATACAGCATCAATTGGTCTTGGGAATGACATATACAAGTGTATATATATATACAGTATATATATATATATATATACATATACATATACATGATTTGGGCAGACATGGTTTTATGTTTTTTGGATACAATCCGGGTTAGCACCCAAACATCCCTTTCTGACAGCTTCCTCTTGCGTCCACAGTTAATCCTGTTGGATGTGTTTTGTCCTTCTTGGTGG
>WMED01004070.1:0-21213 GCA_019650415.1 Pipa parva
CAATACAGTGCAAAAAGCAGAATTACAGTAAGTCACAAGCATGGAAAATCTATATAATAGTTGCTTTAAGAGTGCATAATAAAGCAGGTTGCATGTGTTTTTATTTTTCATCTTGAACCTAAACCTGCCAATTCTTTTTGACTGTCCTCATCCTCATCCATTTGAGAGATGTCCAGGATTGACAGAAAGGCTCTGGAAAGAGGCAAGGTATTTTAAAAGACTAATTATACATAAGAAAAAAATCCCCAAAAAACATGTGTATTGAGATTGTTGTAACAGATATTCCTACAAAGCACTTAAAATAAACATTTTTACCTTTGAACTCGAATTCATGATTTTTATTGCTGTCACATTTTTTTCCTCTTTGCTGATTGTAGATATATTTTATCTGCATGTGGAATAAACACCCAACAAGTCCCTTTGCCTTTAATAGACTCCAGATCATACATATTTATGGAGTTCCCTAGAAACCCCAATAAAGTGAAAGAAAATAGATTTAAAAACATGTATATTTCATTAAATCTTTTACATTTCTTTTGGAAGTGAGGGAATCAATGTATAGTAGATATAATATGGTACATTTTTGTATTTTAGCATTACCGTCCTTTGTGGGAAAGAGGCCGTGTGATAATATTTGAAAATTGTCACACTCTTATTTGGGCCAATGATCTGCGAGCAAGTCCAGCTCCAATCATTTATAGAGGAAATTTTGGAGTTAAACCAAACTCTAAAGGCTTCTTTCTTGAAATGTTGCTTGAGAGGAAAACAGGATTTTTCCTTAAAAAAATATAAAAATTAGGTTCAGTTTTAGACAGAGTAGGACCCTGGGAAAAATTAAAAATGGTGGGATCCCATATGCTGGAATGTCTGTCAGCAGTAAGATTGAACAGAATGGGTCTGTTTACAACAGAGCCTTCTCTAGGGGTTCAGTCTGTACCCCCTAAAAGTGTGGGAAAATGACTTGTGAGGTGTATACAAGGGTTTACTTCCCCTTATAGTGATATTCATTTGCTTTAAAAGGCAAACTTTGTTTTCATCCATGCTTTTTCATAAAGAAATAGCTTCAACATGTAGGGTGACATTTTTTAAAGTCTGAAAGACCGATCTCGTGTTGTTCCAGCAAAATTTCCAAATGAGTTTCTCGATTTGAGTTTTTCGATAAAGAGGAGCCATACTTCTAATGTAAAGTATGGATACCTTTCCATCGAAAAATGTGAAAAATCAAGATATAAAAACTCGATTGAAAAACTCAAAGGAACAACACGAGATGTCACGTGATAATCTCGGAAAGACCGAGAGTAGTCTACGACAGAATATTCGTATGATTTCCTGTAACTAATAACCTTATAAAGTGCTTCTTTGGAAATCAGAGGGTAATGTTCATAATTTAAAATGACCTTCACTCCTTGTTTTCTGTAAAACCTTTTCAAATGCTCTTTAAAACTCATTCTGTGTATGCATTTCTGTGAATGAATACCTCACAGAGTTTAGAATGTGCAGTCAGTAGTGAATAACCACTTACACGATTCCAATAGTAAACTCCAAAATCCTCTTACCACTGCTACCGCTGAATTGGGAACCCACTTTACATTATATATGTAGACATATCATACTATTTTTGATTATATCATTGGAAAAAAAAGATGCAACATTTTTGACTGATTTGAATATTTCTTATTTCATGGGAAAAGTAATCCATGCTAGTTGTAAAAACTGATATGTCAGTGCTGTTTTGCAAACAAATAGTAACTGGATATAGCAATTGATTTATTATTTTTATTGTAGACCCCATATTACACCAGAAGTTCTGAGTCTTCCTAAACACTCCAGTGAGTAAAACCACAACCAGCAGGTATTGCATTAGAACCAACCAAATTGGACAATAAATTAGAAAGCATTCAGTCTGAGACCTAGTTCTTTTAAATGGCCATGAAGCTCTTCAGTGATATTTAATATACTTCTAAATTATGAAATTGATTGCCACAAACCACATCTTTCATTGGTTACAAAAAAAAAAAAAAAAAAAATCAATATGCAGCTAAATAGCAAAGTCTCCTCTGTTGTAGGGTTGACCTTGTGTTCTCTGTGAAGAGTTTTTAGTGCAGTTCTGTCCCAGGTCTTCAGTTCATGCAGGATGGAAGTACATATTCCACAACTCAATGTACCCATACTGAAGTCTGTCAATTCCATTAATTATTTTGATCGTGGATTGTGGTCTCTTGAGAAGAAATCCACATCTAAGCATTTCTTTTCCAATGTGGTTTAAGCCACCATAGAGGAAGGTTCTGAATATTCCTTTCTGATTGTTTTTCTTAAAACCCAGAACAATTCAGATACATAGATTACAATTATTATTGTACGGGGAGAATGGCCAGCAGCAAACAGCACATTATTGCTACTGACTATTACATGTAAGCAAAAAACTGACCATCTTTTTTTGTGTTTGTTTGGTGATTATTTAGTGAGCAGAGCAGATGTACATTTAGATTACATAGGGATTATTTATAAACAGGGACAGTTGTTTACAGAAGTCTAGTAACCCATATCAACCAATCAGAGTTTGTCTTTCAGAGCTCTAATTTCCTTATACTGTTGAATGCTAACAGCTGATTAATTGCTGTGGTTTACTAGACCTATAGAAAGACTGATAAATTCCCCTATTCTATTCTATGGAATATTAGAATATTGAAATAGCCGCAACTTAAAATATTGTCGTAGTCATGATTTTACAATGGGAAAGTTGTCGTGGTCTTGGATTTGCTATGGGAATCCGCTGTTTGAGAATTCGACAATTGAATTCTCACTTTAGTGAATAACCCCTAAAAGTTCAGTTATAGATTGATACCATACAAAGGGGAATTCATCAACAGGGGTAATCTTTCTAGAGGTCCAGCAACCCATGGCAACCAATCAGCTGTTCAGAATTCACAGGTATGGGGAAGCTACAACTCTGACAGACAAATTTTGATTGGCTTCTATGGGTGAATAGACCTCTGTAAACAATTGACCCTGTTGATGAATAACGAAGTGTTCTTAGAATTTGATAAGCCTGTGTCTCGGATTATTTTTCTGGACTTTCCGGAAAAGTTCTGAATATCTTCATAATAATCATTTACCAGCACTTGTTCATTCTTCATCGCTGAGCCAGGCAATATGAAAAACTATTGTAGAACTTTCAGTGACTCAAACATTTATCTCATGACTGTGTCCAAACACCTCACCTCAACTTCTTTTATTTATCTGAAGTGGCTGCACTAGGTCACTGTGTTACAGGAAATAAATGTAATATTTCTGATGAAATAAAAATCACCTAATTTGAGGTAATGAGTCAATCTGGGAGCACACACAGGATTGTGCAACTTAACATCACGTACCACACTACTGTCCGGTAGAGTGTTTTACAAATGCAGCAGTTTGTACTCATCAGTGCGGTTCGTGATTGCGCACACCTGTTTGTCTGATAGATTTTGCAACAGAGAGAAAAAAAAGGGGAAGCTGAAGATTTTCCTTCTACTAAGCAGAACATAAAGCAGAAAACCACATTTCTAACAGTTAACAGCTATCTGGAACCTTTCCCTATTACATAATTGAGTGTAACGTTTCTGAAGAACGTGGGCAGAAGTAACCTTTTGTCATTAAACTGTAGGTGAGACACAATTTGCATACTGTGTATGGGCATACTGTATGGATGGTCATGAACTACATTCATGCAATTAGCAATACTCTTAAGCATTGTGTAAAATAATTAGTAATTAGAAAGTCTGACAGCGTACATGAGCAAGCTACTTTTTTTTTTCTTGGTCGCTTACAAGGTCTATAACGAATAATTAAATATTGTTTACACTATTTGTTATGTTATATCTAATAATATATCAAGCATCAATGAATTCCGGCTTGAAGTTTTTCAAACCTGTTCATGCTATAATTGAATATGACCTTTAACTGATTCATTGGCAATCAATTTTGAGTTCAAAATGAAATTGTTGTGGTGGGATTCTAAGTTTATTGGAATTAATGCAATGTGCAACATATATTGCACAGCTTTGTGTAATCATTTCTGTTAGAAAGAAGGGCTGATGCTCATTTTTAGTCTGTTACACTGCATGTAGCTACTGGCTATTATTACATTTCTGTAGTATTCACCCTCTGAATTTAACAGGTAGCACTTGAGGTAAATCTCAAACAATTAGGGGGATATTGACTAAAGTGAGAATTCAACTGTCAAATTCTCAAATAGCAGATTCCCATAGCAAATCCACAACTGTGACAATTTTCCCATTGTTAAAGTGCGACCACGACAATATTCCCATAATGAAGTTGCGACTGAGTCAATATTCTCGTTATAAAGACATGACTACGACAGTAGCAGTCTATTGAGACTGTCTTTAGCCAATATCCCCCTTAATCTTGAAGAACTGTTAATCTTGGAGAAAATAGTTGGTAATATTTATCCTAAGACAGGGCATCTCCATGTCTGGAGTAGGTGGTTTGATGCACAAAATTTTCAAATCTGAAGAACAGAGAGAGCAGGGCTTATTTTCAGTCAGGTTAATCAGGGTTGCCGACCTGGTTTGACTTGACTTTTGGTCATGTGAACACATCACATGACCTGCAATTTACTGGCAAATTACATGTAAATTCATGTTTTTCAAGCGGAGGAAGGAAGGAAGGGGAGGGGGCTGGATTTTTTTTTAGAAATTTAGCACTGAGACACTGTATGCCATTGCATTTCTCTGCTTTATTTCATTTCTTAAATCTGGGGTTTAAAATTGCACCATGATTTTCTGCTATCCCCACATGCTTGATATGACTGAGACAGACACTTGACATCAGCAAATTAAGCTTTATCACCCTTTATGCCAGTAGAAGGAATAGAAGGGAAAGATAAAGGAGGATAGGAAATGGGAATGGGTGGGAAACAACATGATCAAACAAAGGGAGGGTTAAAATAGAGACAAATGACTTTCAGAGCACATAAAGTCAATGCAAAATCCTTTTCTTAAAGTGCACCTGTCACCTCAAAATTAATACTAATTTAGATTCTACTAATGAAATAAACATTTTTGTAAATATATATGTATTGAAAAATGATGATTGACATTATAGCTCCTCCAATCAGGTCCCTGCTAGATCGTGATTTAAGGGATCTGATTGGAGGAGCTATAATGTCAATCATCATTTAGCCCCACCCACCTGACTCAAGAAAGAAAAGTCGGGCTGACAGGGAAGATGACAGAGAGAAGCACTGTATAAAGGTACATTTAAAAAAAATACATATATGTTTACAAAACTTTTATTTAATTAGTAGAACCTGAATTAGTATTAGAGTTTTGAGGTGACACGATCACTTTAATACAAAACTCTAACATCTAATACATAACCAGTATTCTGACAATGATCCTTTCACTCTACAAAACCTGTAACCTAGTGTTAAGATGTCACCTAGTTAATTGACACTATATCCTAGATTTTTTAGTGTCTCACAAACTACCGGCAGGCTTCAGGCCAGCTATCAGTAGCACATAAGTCTTCTTAAGGGCTAGAGGATGGTTTTCTTGAGTTCAAGTTTCCTGGCCTACTTGAATAGACTTGTGCTTTCTGGATTCCTGTACCTGTGATAGATTTCCACATTTTGACCCAACCTGTTTTCTGACTTGCTTTTGCCTTTTCCCTGTGTACTGTCAGACATTTGACATGTCCCTGTGTACTGTCATCAACCTATCTTCTTCTTGGACTACTCTTCTGCTTGACCCCAAACAATAGCCTTCCACATAGCTCATTTGGCCTGCTTCACCAACTATCCAAATTCAGAGGTTTCACTGTTATATCTAAATGTGCTTTCAAAGTTTTCAGCCTAATTGCACTAGCCAGAACTGAGAACCTGAACTCCGCTTTGCCTTGAGCACAGCCCTCCGCTTTTAATAGCGGCCACCTTCAACATTTTAATCAAGCAGGGAAGAATGTACATACATGTCAGTCTTGCAGACTATTGTTGACTTTATTAGCGGGAGATTGTAATGAATCGTTCTTCACTTTTAAATTATTAATAAAAGAAGCTGCAATGAAAATACTTTTCTTTTGGCTATACATTCAACAGCATTGTCTTTGTCAGTTGTCCAGGTACTACTTGTTCAATATCAAGGATAGGAAAAAGACACTGTAGGTTATAGTTGTAAAGCCCATTTCAACCTTTTCCATTTATTTCACCATGTTTGGATGTTTTTCAATGTTATCTTTCAATTCACTGGTCTTTTCAACTTCCCTGATTTATACAGGACTGAAATTAAATTGTTGAAATACTGGAAAACATTACATCAATAAATACAGTATAAGGAGCAGTTGAAACCAGCAGACTTTGCTTTTTCTGTTTTACAATGAGGTTCCCCTTAAATTACAGATTGATATCTATATTGATATTAATTTTTTTAAAGGGAAATCCTTTTCAATTGTTACAAGACCAACTTCATAGGGAATAAGTTATTCATTAAAGTGTGAATTCGCCTAGCATAGTGACTTTGTGTCTGTTTGTGTCACTACGATCAGGAAGAAGCTAATTCACCTCTTCTTATTCATCAAGCAATGGAGAGTGACAGATGTGGTCACATGAGTAGTGCGGTGTAGTCAGTCGGACAATAGTGGGATCAGTAGTCACACAGAGTGAGGCGAATTCGAAAAGTGAAGGACAGTGACATCAGTCTCATCATATCCCACTAACTTGTAAATAAGTGAAAAATACTTATTTTTATATGTCACCTTGTGCCTAGCTCATGTTTTGTAGTAGACTAATTTATTCACAGTCGCTATTTTTACTTTTGAATGAATAGTCGCCTTATGCAATGCTGGAGCCCTGCCATCAACCCCTCAGTTTGCCACTGTGATCTGGCAAAGGCAAACAGCTGAATTCGGAGCAGTACGCCCTGCAGAATCCGCTCCTTCTACAGACTCCGTCTCATGCTAAATAATGATATTACCTGTGCGCGCATACGCAAATTGATGCAAAGAGCTCTGTAAATCCGCAACTGGCGTAAGCATCTGAATTAGTTGTGAATTCATCACATTGCAAAGTTGTAGGTGTTAGAGATGTCATGAAAGGATGCAAATACGCGCATATACGTGACAATTCACACTTTAATGAATGACCCCCTAAGTACTTTCACCAACCTAAAGCAAGGAGCACTTTTGGGTGATATAATTTGACTGAACAGCTGGATACATTGACAAAAAATGCCAATATCGATATATATTACTACAATTTCATAATTGCTAACAAGCTGAAAACAGTATTAGCATGAGGAGAAAAGATGAGTGCTGCTAAAAAAGAAAGGAACAGCAGAACAAAGGCATAAAACAAAACAAAAATCAAGTTTGTAGTACAATGGTTTTGTCCAATAAGTATTGTGGGTACCTGGAGGTATTGTGGGTACCTGGAGGCAGGTCCTTACTCATGAAAAAATGGTAAAAATGTTTCTGATGTTTTCCCACTGGTAGGGCACTCATTGTAGGGTGGAAGATAAAAGGCTCTAGTATTTGTAATATCAGAAGGTACCTTTAGGGGATAATTCATCAAGCAGCGAAGTGAACTACGATACGTTCGGCTCACTTCGCAAATGGTAGTATGCACATATGTCCTACTAGTAAGGTTTCTTTGTCTTAATGAAATTATATGGCAAAATATATCAGGCATCTATTATATCACAAATGTCCCAGATTTTAATTTGGTGCCAGTTGAAAATTTAACACATGTGCGTCATATGATTAAACATCGGGAAAATTATAATATACCTACTCTTGTTATAATTTATAGTTCATTGCATTAACACCTACACATGCTGACAGAAACTGGCATTCACTTCTCTTCTGCAATTAGCACGTATATTTTATAATGTTTGCATTTTCAGTTGCCGCATCATATGTGTGTTTGACCATTAAGAAAAAACAAATATATATATATGTTATTGAAGAATAAAATTTAGGTCAAATCAATATTTTTCTTTCTATACAAGACAGCTTGTATATTTATAGTAAGAGTTCTCTCTTTCTTTAAATAGTTTGAACAGATTGATGATAAGAATAGTAGAGAACATGGGTTAATTACTAACTCTTCTGTATTTCCAAGCATTTCCTGATGCGGTACCCTCCCACGTGCTCTTTAAATCTCAGGAATCTGACAGATCCTTCCCAGCCCTTTTGAATGCTTGCAAATGTTTGTAGTAATACTCAGTAAGGGTGGGTTCTCTGTACCTGGTTTATTTTTATATTTGGAGTGTGAGACGCTGTGCTGAAACGGACGAGGTTTGTAATGAAAAAGTAGTAGAAAACGTCTCAATATTTTATAATAATGTATTTTATATTGTACTGTTATGAAACTAGTAAAAGCACAAACTAATAAATCCCACTCGTCATGAGTGCGTTTTGTTTCTCTTAAAGTAACTGTGTGTTTTTGCCTTCTGCGTCATAAACATTTTTATCGGCTTTTTTGCCAAAAATATATTTTCTTCAGGCACCAGAGCTGGAGATGATGGTACAGCATAAAATATATATAGCATGGTGGCTGGTGATGCCACATCAAGTATGTACAATTGCATGTATATGAGCACATATAAGTATAAAACATACATTGAATCATAAATTAGGCAAAATGCCTGTCAATTCATTCCAACCAGACAAAAGTTAATGAGACTAGTGTGCGCCCCTGCAGCCTGACACCTCCCTTCATCATGGGGGCTGTTGGGGGCTTACTCTGCACCAGTGGAGTCAGACAATGCTTTAAATAATATGATAATTTGTGTTTTATACAATCAGATCCTGAGCATCTCTCTTTATGCCAGGGTAATATTCATTTACATTAGTTTAATTCTAATTCGGAAAAGAGTCTCACCAGAAATAATAAAAAAAAACACCAAAATTATGCTACATACAATATTAGCACTGTTTATTACACCAGTCCCCTATTTTTATTATATTGACACTACCTAAACTAAAGAACAATTTGTATAGATGAAGTAAATGCTTTATTTGACTTGAAATTTTATATCAAGTTAGAGTTTTCCCAAGTTTTCCACAAAATAAGTTTTATGGGGAAAAGTGTTATATTTGTCCTTTATTTTCTCTTTCCTTTGTCTGGCTCTCTATATTCCTTACAGTTCTGGGGCCCACCAGGAAACAAGAGGTCAGGGACCTTCCAGGAAACAAGAGATCAGGGGCCCACCAGGAAACAGGAGATCAGGGGCCCACCAGGAAACAAGATATCGGGGACCCACCAGGAAACAAGAGATCAGGGGCCCACCAGGAAACAAGAAATCAGGGGCCCACCAGGAAACAAGGGGTCAGGGGCCCACCAGGAAACAAGATATCAGGGACCCACCAGGAAACAAGAGATCAGGGACCCACCAGGAAACAAGAGAACAATTTTTCCCATTTGTAGGTAGGTGCAAATTTTCTTGGCAAAACTTGTCAAAATATTGTATATTGCTTTGAAAGTAAAGAGCAATCTTTGTGTTTTTTCATTTCTGCCAAGCGCAGTGAATGCACTCCTGTATTGCCCCACTTCTCAGCTTGATATACTGTATATGTCCCTAAATAGCATATAATATTTTATGTAATAACTGTGTCACATCAGCTACTTTACAAGCCAAGGCTACTGAGCTTTCTCTAATCAGTGAAACTCACAGGAACAGGAAGTGGAAAGGATCCCAGCATCTGTCAAAAAAAACCTGACATCGGCAGGAAGCAGAGAGCAGGGGCAGCGCTGGAGCTCAAATCACTGATCAGTGAGTATCTCCCACTTCCCCCTTGAAAATCACTTCTTGACACAATGAGCCTATAGTTCTCCTGTACAGGAGCTTTCGGCCTGATTGCCTCTTTCAGACTAACCAAGCTTAGTTTCCCATGCTGCTTCACTCTGCTAAAACCTTTTCAGCAATTTTATTTTTTTTACTAGGGCTTTTTTTTTACTTAGTAATTTGCAATAACTTCTTGGCCTGAATTTAATGAAATATGCAAGGGTGGAAATCTACTTAGCCTTCGCTAGTGAGAATTTTAATAACTGGGCAAAATGTATTAAAATCGGAAATTACCGCTTTCGCGATATCGGTATTCTTCTATTTCTCTCTCTTTTAATGTCAGTCTCTTTCTCTACTACATTTGATCCAGATATACAGTAAGTAAACCTTCTTTAAAACAATGAAACAAACTACATGATCTTTTTAGGTCTTATTCTGAGATTATAATTCATTTTTGTATAGTAACACCCAAGAAAATAAAAAAACAAACAGGTTTTCCCTTACTTTACGTGGGGCTTATTCACAAAAAAACATAATTGTTGCGTAAAGGTGTGAATTCACTTCTTCCTCATATTCAGGTCAGCAAATTCTGTGATGTGGCAAATTCAGGACTAATTATGACAGTTGCAGACTTACGGAGAACTTCGCAGCACTTTATGTGCATGTACACATTTGCCCATTCATCAAGCATTGGAGTCTTTCGCAGTAACGAATTTGATATTGTATCACTTTTGCCAGGTTTACTTGAACAACTATGTCACACTAGGACGCTATTAGTGAATAAGGAGTAGAGAATCACAGTGTACTAGTGAATATAAGTGATGAGAATTCACTTCAGTCGAATTCCCACTTTGATGAGTAACCCTCACAATTTTCCCAAGGCTAGATTCCAGTAATTCCACTGGGGCATATTTATAAGAAAAGGAGAATAGTTAAACCTTTTGGAAGCTTGAAAGTTTTAGGTACTTTTTGACTTTTGGCCCAATTTGCCTATTTGTAAGCTTTTTTCCTCAGCAACTTTTGACATTTCATGATTTGGAGTGATAGGTAATGCCTCGTGACTTAGATTTGTCTAATAACTATTTAAAGAGGAACTATAGTCAGATTACATCTTTACATATGCAGTACTATACCTTAGTGAGAAGTGTTTCTCCCCAGTAGTTGTTACATGTGAAGCAGAATAATTGATTACACGGCACTGATAAACTCCCACAGCAGGAAATGTGTGTGTGAGACGTGTACTGGCCAGTTTTACAAGAAACGTTACCCTCCCCCAGACATTTTTGCATAACTTACTACTTGCCTGTTCACAAGTTATCTTTCCTCCTTAATCTCCTGCATTTCAGGAATGTAAACAATAAAGCCAAAAGGTCAGCAAACAGCTTAACCAATAGTAGTTAGGCAGTTTTTCCTTCTCATGTTGCCTAGCTTGGGAGGGTAAGAACACAATGTGAGCTCTCAGGAAAACTAATTATGACAAGTGTTACTTCTTCACTAAACTTTTTTTTAATTATTTGTGTCAGTAACTGACTTAGAATAAAGAAGATTTATGTGTATGTGTGCAGTTTTATCAGCACTGTAGTGCCCCTTTAATAGTCTTCATAACCTCTTCTGAGAAATCTGTGCAACAATTTAAAACTAATAAACAATCACTTTGAAAGCCAAATTAGCAACAAAGTATCCAAAGCTGACAAGTAACCAGCAAAAAATCACCCAAAAAAGTAAGCCAAATAACCAACAAAAAGGTACCCAAACAAGTAAGCCAAGTAACCAGCAAGGAAGGTGTTCAGAGTAACTGCGTTATTTTCAGACATATACTATGACATATCTACTGCACCCCATGGCTTATGGGCTTGATTACAGATGAAACCACTGTGACTACTTTGATCCCATGTACTATGTAGGAACCTAAAATTATACAGGGGTCTCTGGGACCCCATATCTCCACCCTGTACTGGGGGTGAGGGCGCATCTACCTCCTCTCTTACGTCTACCCAACTCAACCAATCGATTAAGGGTAACATCTAATTTAAAACATATTTGAATGTGGGGGTGAGAGGTCTGAGGTGGAACTCTCACCCCCTCAGTATTAAACCATTTATGTTCTCTGCTGTCTTTTGTTCTGTCCTATAAGATATTCATGCATTGGCCCATGTTAACTGTGACACTTAGATCCTCTTTCACCCATGAGATAGCACAAGGAATGCATCAATCTCTGTCCATGACATAGTCCATGGTATAGCGTCATTCTTTATCTTGGTTCATTGTAGTCCAATGGGTCATGATCGTTTATTGCAGCACTGCTGCATTTTGCTGTTAACAATTACATAATCCATGTCTGAAAAATGTTTTTCTCCCACATTATTCCCACCATATCTGAAAGAAGGTGGGTTCCATATCTATTTATATAGCCTACCTGATAGGGAACTGTCTAATCTCTTTTTTTGTTACTCTCACTCTGCCTGTATTTCTGAACTTCTTTACATTGTCCATTTTGTCTCCTCACCTTATTGTCTCACATACAGATTGCTTTTCCTCTCATATGGTCAATTTTACACTTACAAAGCATCTGTTCCTCATCTAATACTGTCTGCTTTTTACCCTTCACATGATTTCTGCTTTGTTTCTCTTATTTTTTGCTTTCTTGCTCACAATGCTTTCTGCTAAAACATTGTCAGCTTCCCATCATGCAGTGCCTGCTTTCCCTTGAAAAAGTTCCTGTTTGCACAGTCTGTTTTACCACTTTTTCCCCTCTATCTCCGGCATCTGGAGAAGACGCTCCTTCCAACTTTCTCCACTTACAATCAGTAAACTGTCAGTAAAAGGAAGGTCTAGTAGGATATTTGACTTTTGTATAATTGCACAAGGTTTTGATTACAATGCTATATCTTTGTTAGGTTTGACAGTAGTTTTGATCCTTGTTTTTTATTATTTTGATCCAGTTTCCATTAAGTGTTGTAATACTTTTAGCTTCACATACAAGATTAATTACTGGTCTTGTTTTCAAGCAGTTTTCAAATCAGTGGTTTACCTGGTCTGCTCCAGTTAACCTTCTCTCTTCCACACTCTACCTTCTCTCTCTCACAGAAATTTAATAAAGTCGGAAAGACCGCTCTTGGTCTTTCTGAGTTAATCGAGCAAGATCTTGCGTTGTTCAAACAAGATTATCGTTCAAATTTCTCTAATCTCGATTTTCATATTTTTTTGATAGAAAGGTAGCCATTAGTACAAAGTAGTATGGCTACCTTTCTATTGAAAAATATCAAAAAATCAAGATTGAAAAAACTCACGCAATGATCTTGCGAGAACAAATCACAATCTCATGCATATATATATATATATATATATATATATATATATATATATATATACAGTATATATATATATATATATATATGTATATATATATACAGTATATGCATTGCATCAGTAGCCTTATTTTTCAGTTTCCTACAGTTCCATGATTATGGAGCTAGCTTCATTGATGCAACAGGTACATACATTACATTGCATTCAGGATCAGAATTTATTTGAAAGAGGAATGGAGCTGTGTGAGTTGGATATTCAGTACTGTCTACTCTGTACATTAAGACCAGAGTATTAAATCTCTTATAAAAGCTATTTTAAGCTTTGCCTTTACAAGGTCTTTTATGTCTTACATCATTTGCGAGCACTATAAAAAACATTCAATTATTCTTCCTTTTGAATTATAAATAAACACATGACCTAAACTATTCTATTTACCTTTGTAAAACTAAAATATTTTCCATTAACAAAGACTCTCCACACTTCATCATAGACTTGATAGAGTGCAGATAAACATTATTTATAAAGTACTAGTGGTCACAGTTAGGAATATATTATATACATATCATTTATTATGGAACGGAATCAATTAACTTTATTTAATCCAATGGATTAGCTCCACTTCCACACCTTGATTTCAAAATATGTTCATTTTATTACAGAAATCATGTTCTTTAATTTGTCATAATGGTTTCTCAAAAAACCTGTTGTCTTAATATAATTATATTATTGCCAAAGGTGCATTAAACATTGTACATTTGTGACCTTTTAGATATAAATTTCCAGATCTTAGTGATTACTTTTGGTTTCATTGCTAAAGAATTCAAGAAGTTTTGAATATGTGCAAGGTAGATGTATGTTTTTGGATTGTGGGAAGAAACCCATGAAGATACAGAGAGAACATACAAACTCCATGCAGATGAAGTCAAGGGTGGAATTGAACCCAGGACCCAGTGCTGAGCCCTCGCACTGCAATGTAGCTGACTTGTTTGGGCATTCTTAAATGGTAATTATCCCATTCTGGTGGAATCATTATGGTAAATGGAACCATGTATTTCTGGAAAAAAAAATAACAAAAGGCAATAACTAATTTTGTGTTTTCTCAGCAAATATTGCAAATTGTCCTCCTTCTCCTATATCATCTAGTAAGGCACAACCCTAGGACAAGAGAAAGGTACAGGTTAAGTTGCCTCCAGAAAGCGCATTCCTCCCTATAAATGGAAATAACCTCTCTAATCCATTAGAACCAAGATCCCAGTTTGACTATGAATCTTGCATTACTCCACTTGTGTTAGGAAACCTACTTACTGCTCCTCCTTGCTCCAGCAGTGGTCTCTCTCTGGCGCCAAGAACGTTGCTTCTTCTTGGTGACCGCATCACATGTGCGCTGATGTCATGAGCGCGCATGACGCGGTCACATGCTTAGGATGCGGCCCAGTGCGATCATTTGAAAGAAACCTTTCCTATATAAAGGAGTCTGTCAAATAGTTCTGTGCCCAATTTTAGGACTTATTCTGCTCCTGGGTGCTATATATTTTGCTCTGTTACCCTGTGTATGACCTCAGCCTGTACTCTGACCTTGCTTGAACTCTGCCTGCCCTGACCTTAGCTTTGTCTACCGTCTCTGCCTGTTTGCTCCCTGCCTTGACCTCTGCCTGGATACCGACTACTATTTCTGCTAATCTGTTTTGGCTACACCATCTGTGGACAGCCACCCCAGGGGTTGCGACCTGGATACTGCTAGCTCTGGGTGAACACCAGCAGTGTCTTAGACTCCGCGCCCCAGTGGTGTCTTTTCCAGTCTCCATCTCCTATTCCTCCCTTCCAGTGAGGTTATCAGCTCGTGACAACTTGTAGAAAGACCTCACCTATTTCTCTCCCAATCACATAGATCGAAAGGAAAAGGAACATGAAAGAAATGAGTTGATATTTGAATAGGAATGACAGGTATTCCTATGCAATACTTGTGTCAGTATTGAATGATGAATTCCTGAGTATAATTGGCTTGTGTTGCCTCTTTCTCCACTAGCTGCAGTTACATTGGCTTTTGTGTCTTCTTAAGAAGACATAGTTGAAAAGGTGATCAGAACAAACAACTGTTAAGGAGACATTGGGGCAGAAGCTCATGTCACACACATTTATACTGAAAACAAAATATGTCAATGCTATTCTAGATGATTTGATCAAGTAAAGTCTGTATAATCCATAATCAGAGTTGCCTATTTGAAACATTTACCCGATGAAAGCAACTAAGAAGAATTTTAGCATTTTATAATTTATAGTACCATATGGTCACCGAGTGGCTGTGTCTCTTTGCAGTGTTTGGGTGATATTCTATTTTATCTCAGCAGAAGAATCGGTGTGATAGCTCCACTTATATTTATATATTTAAGGGTGTAAATAAATATGTTTCATGAGCACATGCTTTAATAAAAAAAATATATGAGCATACCAGGATATTATTGACATACACTGATAGATTTTTTTTTTTCCAGTTAAATTAAAAAGTCAATTGGTAACATTTAGAACACAGAAAAATAAAATACAAAATAAACAACGCCTTTTTAAACGGAGTAAATGTCTAACGGAATATTATTTTTAAAAATAATATTTTTTAAGAAAAAAAAAACATAATTCAATGACTTCATTGGCTTTTTCAGTTGCGTTAAGATGAGATCAATTTAACGATTATCATTATTTCAATTTTGATGAATACAAAGAATCTTGTGAAGCAGTCTTTCTTTTCCTTTCTTTTTTTTTTCTTTTTTTGAATATGTTAAGTATGCCTTGAGCTGCCGCCATGGTATTCTGCTTGATTCACTTCCAACTTAAAGTACTTGAAAAATTCGAAGCACTGCAACAATTTTAAATCATTCTCTATACTTTGCGAGGTGATTTAAAATAAGTGAAGCTGTTCAGATTTTTATGTGTCCTTGAATTTTGCAAATGATCATGATTCGGAGCATGTGCAGGGGCCAGTGATTTAAAATTATTAGAGCACTACAAATTTATTAAATGTCTTTCAGCTTGAAAGTGATATGGGCATTAATGGATGATTTAAAGGGGAAAAGTACTCCATATTTTATGAATAATGTAGATTTAGAGATATTATACAGAGAAAATATTTAAGGGCGTATACATTAACAGGGTAAATGCAAAGTTTAATATACTGCGTTTAGATAAAGGTGTAAAAGTCAACTGTGTACAATTTAAATAAATTCCAGTAGCTGCACTGGGGATTAAAACTAAATTCATTTGAAAATGCATTTGATTTTGCAAACTGGAACTGTTTACGACTTCAGACTGGCAAATGGGGGGGTTTATGGCAGGGCTCCAGTGTTTGGTATGGTGACTGTTCATTCAAAAGTGACAATGGAAACTGCGACTAAATGACAACATGACCTAGGGACAATGTGACAAAGAAATAGACAGAATATTCACAGAATACAGTCAGTGGGACAGTGCGAGACTGACATCACTACCCTTCATTTGTCAAATCTGCATCACTTTGCATGACTTCTTCTCCTACTTCTGTCTGGCTGACTACACCGCCTTTGCATTCGACAATGTTAGTCACTGTCTGCCTGTTCGACAATTGTTTTCTCCACTTAGTCAATAGTGAGAAGTGAGTTTGCATCTATTTTGGCGATGTGACTCGAATTGTAGTGAAGTGAATTTGACAGGTGAATTCATCCTTTTTAAAAAAATGTCCCTTAGTCTTGGTTCATTACACAAGGTTTGTGGAATGAGCATGTATTAAAGGAACAGTCCAGTCTCCAACAGTTATTTGCTTATCTATTTATCACTGTTAAATAAAGGTGTTTGCAGTTTATTTTATATGGCTGATCCCCCAGCCCTTCTGTGTACAGGCTCTTCCTGTATAGTGCTGATAAGCCCTGCCTTCTGAGTGACATCACTCACTATTCAGAGAGCAGTTTATTCTCCTTATATAAAGCCTGCTCCTACCCCTAAGTATGCACAGATGAAAGCTGTTTGACCTCCTCTGTGGTTGGCTGTGGAGAGAGTAAGGGAAAGGAGGGGGCGTGGCTACACACAGCAGGGAACTCATTAAGAGAGAGAGCAGTTAAAGGGAAATATTGAGCCTGTAATGTAAGGAAGGGATATCACAGAGAACTGGGTCACCACTAGATGCACTATAGCGCACCCAGAGCCTGTTACACCTCTGGAAGCACTAAGGCATACTAGAAACCAGAACTAAGACATGGAGGTACACCAGGGCAAAGTGCAGGTAAAACACAGGAACATGGAGGTACACCTCTAGACACTTGAAGCACATAGTGAACATAGGTGCAGATAATTAGTTAGTTAATGATAGAGACTGATGAAGGCAGTGCTCAGCCTTTTGAATTTGCTACCACTGACATCATCCATGACATCAGTGGCTCTGATTGACTAATCCAACCAGGAAGTGCTGGGGGAGAGCCATGTCTCTGCAGCACCTGCCACCATTCATCTGACAGAAGTATCAAGCAGTGTGCGCATGCGAGCATTGCTTGTTACAGAGCTCTGCTGAATTAAGAGGTGAATCAGGAGTTTCTTAATCACTATATTGCTTGACAACAGGTAAATCGGGCTTTCTTTATAGACAGGTTTTACATACCCTTTAACATTGAAAAATATGGGCAAATCACCATTGGAGATTAGACTGTTTCTTAATAAGTAGTAAATGACAAAGCATGAATTATTTAATAGCAGCAGGGGCATGTCTATTTATGGCCAGGCCTGGTGGAAGTTCAGCACCGAATACACCCTCTCACTGCAATGTTGCCCCAGGTACTGTGCTCTGGACAAAAATAGCAATGCCTTAAAGGCATCCAAAAGAGCCGCCATACTGTGGGCAGCTGCAAAGGCAGCAGTGAGGCTCAACAGCTAAGCCCCTGGAGGCACAGGCCTATAGTTGTGCCTCTTTATGATAGGAATGGGTAATAGTGAGCAGTATAACTATTATGGAACTTATAAGAATACTGAATATACAAATACTGCATATATTATATGACTTAATATAATGTTTTATTTCTCACCATTCTAAGACAATGTGGGGGAAGGCATGCAGGATGATGCAAACCTAGACAAGGACTGCATAAACAGAAATGGAGAAACCCTAGTGAAGGTTGTAGAGATACAGAAAGTGAATGTAGGTCGATCTCTCTCTAATGTGACCGGGTTATAGCAAGTGAAAGCTAGATGGTAAGTTTTAGTGGAGCACATAACATACAATAAGAATCAAGGTCAGCCTAAGCCTGCTCCAAGTACCACTTGGCTTACCTGTCAGTGATGGAGAAACAGCCCTTGCACATAGTTTCTTGCAGTGCAGTGTTTTAGACATTACTGAAACAGAATAATCAGTCATATCTGGAAGGAGTAAATACCCCAATGTACAAATTTAAATTGATCTGCACATGCACCATTTCAGCGAAATGAGGAAGGGGCGTGTACTGTGTAATGTTATACATCACATACAGGGGGGGAAAGAGTTGCATCAGGGAATTTTTCATCTCATGATCCTGGGTATAGAATCATGAGATGAAAGCTGATCGTACAGCAGTTGTGTTAGTGTACTACTGCTGGACATGATCAGTAAAGTTTCTTTTATGGTTAAATTTCTCCTTTGATACGTATTAGAATAGCTGTGTTCTTTAATAATCCATTCAGCTTTTTTAGTTCTAAGTAGTAGTGAAAACTCATTAGAATTCAATAAAATGCTCAGATGAATAGCCAGATGTCAACGCAAAAAAATAGGCATACGAGTGTGAATCAAAGCCACAAGTATATCAGGTTGCCTTAACTGCACAAGTCCCTGGGTATGAACTTTGTCACCAGTACACATATTGCTGCAATGACACAAATAGTAACTAGTAGGCTTATTCTCACAGGTGCTTGTGATGTCATAAGTGTACATCATGGCAAATCTACCAGAAGTCATGACCTTATGACTGACTATTTCAATCAACAGAAAGTAGGAACAATGAAGAAAGAATGCTAAGTTCTAACCCTTCCTCCCAACTGTTGCAGCAAATGAAATAGCCTGAGAAATTTGCCAGATTCCCTGCCATTCAGGATATGATTTTAGATTATCCATAGCTATTTCGAGCGCCAGATCATTATACTTTGATTCTACCTGTTCAGACATGTTTGTAATAATTAGAAAGTTGTTGTATATTAAGATTCATATTTTTACTACAAGTGTAAATGTATTCAGAGCAGAATCCATCCAAACCAGTCATCTTAATTAACTTCAGTACATTTTACCTCTGGATTCTCAGCGAGGGTGTTGTCTCTTTCTGTAAAATGAAGGCAGATGTGCTTCTCGCTAAGAATTGTAAAAATAGAATGTAATCTACTGTGTGCAGCACATCTGAAAACATGCTTGACATATGAAGCACATATCCTGAATAATGTGTGCTAAATAAATGGTCTGAATGCTTGGAAAATAATGGCTGCCTGTCTATAAAAGTTATAGAAGTGACCTCTGCCCTGCCATACTGATACCTGTTAGGATTTATGATGTCATATATACAGCCTACAGATAATAAGACACTGGCAACAATAGTATAAAGGGGAACCAAAGCTCATTCTGTTTAGGGGTGATTCTTAAGGGGGCAGAAACTTATAAATCAGGATTTTACTCTCCAGCTCTCTCTCTCCTACTGTCCCTATCAAGCCAATCTCTTCTGCTGCGCAAAGCTGTCCAGTACTCTTCACTTCCTCCTTCTTGTCCAATCTCAGTGAGGTGAACATGCTCAGAAGCAGTTTTACATCAACATTCAGCTCACATAGATCACATGTGTTTTGTGTGTACTTTACGTCCTTGCAGTTATTACATTTACATCAGATGGAACAGGACCTTGATAAGTAAACGGTATGAATGAATGTTTGGCCATTTATAAACAGTGCTATTGTTTTGCGCTACTTGTAACATTAACATAACCTCGTCCACATATTTTATTCCTATTTATATTGTAAGTTCTCCTTTAAGGGACTAAAAAATACACACACACATCACTTACAGATTCTCTTCAATGAACTTGCTTTCCTATTTATTCAGCTGAGCAATTAATACCACATGCAGATTTATTTTTGTATAAAAAGTGTCACGAGATGAGTACATTGGCAAAATGTGTCGCAGCTGCCTATTTACCTCTCAAGAAGTTGCTTTATTGCCAAAAAGACAAAACTTCAGAGCAGTGTCTTCCAAGTGCAGCATTCTAGAAATACTGCTGAGGTCTGATTAAATAAGTTTGTGGATCAGATGTATTACAATGACTTGTTTGCCTCCTGCCCCAGGTAAAAACCATCACACATTCCAGTGCACATTGTAAATAGTTTATCTTTTGGAAGATTTTGTAGTTCCACTAGAAAGACAATAAACCTGATGATGCCTGCTGGGGTTTTCACTACATTTACAGCAATCCTATCCTTTCCATTGAAAGTTATTCTTGCCCAGTTAAAGATAAAAAGTCAGGCCAATGGGAGTATCGTAGCCCATGTACAGAGACTGAAATCTTGATTTTTCTTTTCATGTAATTAAAGGAAAGTGTTTAGATAAAGGACATTTCTTCCAATCAAATTAAATTCATTTTCTGATGTTGACTTCTTTTTGCAGCATTTTTCCTGACATTCACTTATTTGTTAAATAAGTTGGAGTGTGTTACCAGCATTAATTCATAACCAATGCTTGATTTAAGACTGGGGAACTTATTCATGAATGACTAAACAGTTGCATAAAGGTCCAAATTTACATTAATTCACCACTTCCCCATCTTCATGCATTCGGGACACTCTGTGAAGTGACATATTTGCATCAAAATTGACACCTTATGAAGATCGTGGACTTACAAAGCTCTTCAAATTACTTTGAGGGCGTTTGCACATGGAATTTGGCTATTCATCAAGCTTTGGTGTTTGTCAAATTAGCAAGTTGTACTATGTCACATACACCAATATAACTTTACCAGATGAAAGTACTCAAGTAGGGAGTTGAGGGCAAGGGTGGCATAACTCAAATGTGACTGTCACCAAGTGACCACAGGAACTAGGGACAGGTAGACATAGAAAGAGATGTATTATTCACTTATATACAGTTAGTGGCACATTGTGAGGATGA
>WMED01004071.1:0-21212 GCA_019650415.1 Pipa parva
TTTTTATTTACGATTTACACAACGTGCCAACTTTTCTGATTTTGGGGTTTGTAAAATACTGCAGTAAGAAAGCTAGTATAACTGATACAGCTGGTCTAGCCAAACTGCTTAAAACAACAGTAACGTCAAATAATAAAAATATCTCAAATGCCTTTATAGTTATTATATATTCAATCGCGGTTTCAGACATTTCTAAGTTGTAACTAGAAAGTATGATATTTAACATTAAAAATTGGGCTTTTGGGCACACATGAGTTTGTATAATCTAAAG
Source organism: Pipa parva (assembly GCA_019650415.1). NCBI lineage: Eukaryota > Metazoa > Chordata > Amphibia > Anura > Pipidae > Pipa > Pipa parva. The sequence continues at coordinate 272 of WMED01004071.1, forward strand.
CACCATAGAAAACAGTAGGCCCGGGTGAGGTCTGTTTAATCACATGGCTGCTATCAGTAAAGATGTAATATAAAGAACTAAAATTCATGAATTTAACTTTGAAGATGATATTATTACAAGACATGTATTTGAATAACTGCTAAAATGTGAATACTGGATTTATTTTTATATACCTTAGGCCTGTTTATCAGAACATTATTTCCAGTAAGAGACGCCATCTCTGAATACAAAAATAAATCTATACACAAACACCAGTTGTTGTCAATGTATGTCTAAGGAACCTGAAGACAAAGTTCTGCATTATCTATTGCCACAACAGTTACCAAATGCTAATATAACTGAGCCATTGTGGTCACTTTGGAGATAACAGTGAGATGACTCTCTATGCAAAACTTTACTGAAACAAAATTACACTACCCTAATATAAGAACATTCTCCAGCAGCTCAACATTCCATGGTTACACAAACACTACTAGACATACACATGTGCTTCTGCAGAAATTCACTGCAGCCAGATTATATCCAAATGAATACTAGCGAATGGTAGTTGAAAAGACACTTTAAAGGGTAAACTGACAGTGCAGTTTATCAAAAATCACAAAATGGCCCTAAGACAGATATTACACCACAGATCAAGACACGACTTACTTAAATATGGACACATTTGACCAGTACTTATAGTCAGACCAGTTTGGTTGCCATTTACTTATAAGAATATGTCCTTAACAATCTGTACAGAGCTGATCTTTCCAACAGGCAATGTTGTCAGTCTGCAAATATGTACTGCATCCTGAATTTCACCCAGGCTAACAACATGTAAGCAGAATCTCCAAAGCTATCATTTGGGCTACAGAACAAAGTGATTTTTTTATAAAAGGTGATGCAAATCACTTTGACCTAAGAAGAATTTAAAAAAATAAAATAGCTTTTTAATGATGCCAGTCACTTTCCCATTACTGCATACAAGCCATGCACTTGATCCTTTTTGTTCCAAAAATAGTGTTGGAAGACAAATCTGTTAATAGGTCAAATGCTCATCGGTCTATCAGCTTCTCAAAAATGTATATTTACTGTGAGATAGTCACACGAATGCTGTCCCAGTCTGGAAATGAATAAGCCTTGAATTCTTTGCAACACATATTGAACAGTAAGGGAAGCAGGGTATTTTCTGATTAAAAAAACATTAATAGAATCAGTAACTGCAGAAAAAGACAACATCTCATTAAAACTCGGCAGATATTCCTACAGAGCACTGCTAAAAAAAAAAAAAAGTCATCTTTGAAGTTAAATTCCTAATTTGTTTTATTTGCATTTGTATAATAATAAGGACAGCTTCTTCATGCTGTCTTATATGTATGGAGGGAGTAGGGCTACTTTTACTATCACAAGGAAAAGATTATGTACTCTTGCAGCTCAGAGCAAAGAACTATTGAAAAGCACTGCATATGATGAAGCAGTGCAAAAGAAAAATGCATTTAATCTTCATAAACTGAAATTCTAATTGTTGCTCAAAATGCTAACAATATATACATTACCTTGGTTTTCTGTTGTGGAGATTCTGGTTCTTTCTTGACCTCAGCAGTGTTGGAAGGATATCCTTTTTGCTAGAAAATGTTAAAAATAATTACAGACTTAATTCTGTGCTTAAATGAATCAAATTAAACACATGTGGAATTTTCAATTAGTGAGAATAAAAAAAAAAACCTTCATATTTAGAGAGTTAATCGCTTGAGTCGGCTACTAGTAACTTAATGGTATGCAAGCACTGTTGCTTGCATTTCCAGGTTATGAAATTAGAAAAGCAATAAAGCAACTACACAATTAGGTAAAATATAGCAAAATACATGGAACTTATTTCTCTTACAAATAATGGCTAACTTACTAATTTTACATGGGATAATGTACCACAGACTGTCCATCAGATGAAGGATAAACTCCAAAGCAAATTAAAGGATATTTAAAGACACTATGGAGGCAATATGGAGTTATGCATCCACATATGAATAAATACAACACAAATGAAAAAAAAAATACACATATAAGTCACTGACTACAGGCAGATATTGGTCAGTATAGGAATACCACTGAATGATAATAACAGTACAGGACAAGATCTGGACAAGTCAAAGCAACATCCAAAACTTATCTTATCCGTCAGTCTTACTGCTGTAGGTTGCCTGCAAAAAAAGTTGAAATAAGCTCACATTTTGTGTAACCATACTAGTCTACAGCTAAGAACAGTTTACTAAATATCACAAAAATGACCATTTCTGTGACATACATTACACTGCTGATCATGCCACAAGCCTGGTCAGACTACCACTCTTTACAAAACATCCACAAACATGCACTGTTAGCGAGGCCTGAGCACAGGATTGAGAACCACTGCTCTAAAGCAACCCTCACATTGACAGGCTAGTCATTATTTAACTGACGGTTCACAATTTCAGCAAAGAGCCTTAAGACAACACTTATTTCTAGCTAGAATCATAGCTTTGACACAAACCCAGAAACACATATACCAACAAAGTATCATCACCTTGCCAGAGATCGCCATCAGATGATGTCAAAGTATACAACAGGTTAAGAGATCCGATCAACATACACTGCTGTGATCCTTAATTATATTTTTAATGAGGGATATGTCCCTGTACAAGAACCTGTAATGGTGAAATTGCCATAAAGTTAAAAAAAAAGTTTGCTTTAATTTAATAAGCAGTGTCACTGAGACATTAAAGAAGAATTAAACTTTGGCTCAATACCTTATTAAATCAAAAGGTCTGATAAATAATAACACAATAAACCAAGTGCTGGAACCATTGTGCATACAGACACAATGCCGTTTCCATGAGAAAATAAGATGCTGTCCCATATCCGTGCTAAAACAATTTTAAAAAAAGAAGAGAAATTAGTCACATTTCTCTGGCTTTAGATGAAAGAATTACACAGAACAAGTCTTAGAATAACTCACCTATGCAAACAGGATAGCATCAATTCTAGATTCAAAGAAAAACAAGAGGTTCAGCGATGTAGAAGGAGGTGTTGTTTCTGGGGTGGAACCTCGTGATGTACTGAATAAAAGCAAAAATTCTTCTTTTTAAATTCAAAATGGACTATTACCCTGTGTAGTAACGTATATTCACTGGTAGTTATTAGGCTCAAAATTATACCCAACTACTCGATTCTAACATTTGTGATATTTGTGATTACCGATATCCATTAATATCCAAACATGCCAAGCACCAACAGAAACCAGCGCTTTTCATTAGAGAACAATGCTAGTCCCTTTATTAGTGTGTGCAGCAGTGTGTATGATATAATGAGACAATTAAACAAAGGCAGACAAAACGAGCCAGCAGACCAAATATATAAAACTATGGGAATACGGGATCTGAAACGAGACACACAGCAGAGACGGATAATAATATTTACATGATTTCAAAACAATAACCTAAGCAGTCTGTCTCCTAAACTTTAGAGTACAAATCCATTGTAAGTTGTCTAGTGAAAACACTACGTCCGACCATATGACCCTTGTTCATTTTAATATTTGTTCTAAAGGATTGTTGACATATTCACTCTTGTTCATTGTTAATAAATGTTTTAAAGTTACGATCAAGGGCTTTGTGTTCTTTCTGTGGAAGAGACCATATCAGGACTAAGGGGGTTGTTCACTAAAGTCCGAATTGTTGCGTATAGGTGCAAATTCGCCAGATAAAGACAGTCGCAATAGGCTGCTACTGTCACAGTTGTGTCGTTATAATGAGAATAGTGTCGCAGTTACGACTTTATTATGGGAAAATTGTCGCAACCTTAACTTTAGAAAATTGTTGAGACTTAACAGTGGGGAAATTGTAGCGGATTTACTATGGGAATTCTCTGATTGCGAATTCGACAGTCGAATTTGCACCTTAGTGAATAACCCCTTATGTCTTAAAGGGTATTGTGTCATACTGACACATTGTGGGGGGTATTCATCAAACAGTTGACCAAAATGGTGAAATACATCACTTTTTTGCTGACTTCCCCATTTGAAATCAACAAACCCGGCCAGCAGGCATGAAGTTTGGTTTTATTAATGACACCCTCTTTAATTACAGCAGCCCAGAAGGAGAAATAAGAAAGCAGATGAAAGAGAAAAGTAATAAAATCCACAAGTGTCACCAATGCACTGTACAGAAATACCATGGAGCTTCCAGTAATCTAGTTATTTTTACTGAAAATATTTATTACATTTTAACCTTCAACCAATCACTTGTAAACTGTCAGCATTTACCCAAGTCTCTCAGGATAAATTTCAGTGGTTACTATGGGAAAGGGTCACCTGTTGCACTTCTTTTGGGACTAACGGCCATGACATGAATATATTCAGATTAATACATTCTGTAAAGACAGTCATACTGAGCCATTGCTCCCTCAGTGGCAAATCTCTACACAGAATATATAGAAAAGCAGTTTATGCTTCCCTCAGACTACCGGTTATTGGAATAAAGCAAATCCGGTTAAAAGCATATTATTTCAGTAAATCTACAGAATAAACTGTCTGGTTATACATGTAGTAACCGAACCAATTGTTTGGAAATGCCCAATATATTTTTGGAATCCAGTTATATGGAAAATGTATTAGTGACAAGCTTTAAACAGGACCAGAGGGATTAGTAGAGCAGAGATTGTAGACAGAAATATGGCTAATATTAGCCTACCATTTGTACAGAGTTTTACCTCAGGCTCAAAAAATTCAAATGACCAGTAATACCAGATTTAGATCGATATGGTCGTTATTCCTACATAGGACTAGTGAGGAAAAAAAAAAGCTATATTTAGGACTGAATTCCTGATTTGTATTATTTTGAGCTTGTTTTACTTGTGCTTGCCAGATTTTAGAAACATTAGATAATATAAATTAATGATGTGTCTCAAAATATCCCAATTTGTGTGCAACCAGCAGATAGAAAAAAATTAAGGAATTCAATTTTAAAGATGACATTTTTACAAGTAGAGTATTGGAATAACTGGCATGCCAAGCCAAATAGCAAAATATTTTTTCTGCTGCTACTGGTCTTTTAATATTGGTAAGAGGAAGCACAAAAATATTTTTAGGAAACTTTTTGATAACTTCTGAAATCAAATTCAGATAATATGGGATTCAGCATGTATAAGTCTATGAATAGGTCTGACAACACAAAGGACACAAGTTATTTTTTAAAGGGAATGTTCTAATGCAATACTGATCAACATAAATACAATTGGCGTGTCTATACTCACTCTTCTATGTAGCCAAAACAAGAGTTTTTACTGTGTTTTAACAGCGCAATCAAAATGGACTCCTATCTATACTATATTTTGTACTTAATATGACGAGTTGCTAGGATGGAATTATTTCTGTGCTTGGAGGTGTTTAGAAAACTGGGCCGTAGTCACTGAAGCACTGTTTCTGCTTCTGTCTCCTCCCAGTGACCGCTGACTGGTTGCTAAGGGTCACTGCATTTGTGTTCTTTCGAGCCTAAACGGTCAACTCCGTCAGTTTTAGTGCTACAAATACTGGCTGCTGGTGTGGAATTATTGGCTCCGAGCAGCATACAATGTAATGCTTTCTGAACAACGCACCAGAATGGAGCAGATAGTAGCAAGGAAGAATTTGGTTTCCTGTCTGAAAACAATATTTGCATATCTCAAGCGAATTTATAAGATGTCCATTGCTTGGTTTTTTTATACAGGTGAAAGTTGTGACTACCTTTATTTTCAGTAAGGAAAGAATCAGAGAAACAGGAAGGAAGTATTCTCTGAAAGTGTGTGACAATGTGCTTAGTGTGGGCAGCTGCTGCACTTTACCCAAGAACAACCTGTGCACTTACATTTAAAGAGGTACTTCCAGCTTTGAGTGCTTTCAAAAATCAAAATAGTTAAAAGGATAGTAACACCAAAATTTCCATTGGCACGGCAGTCATGAAATTACAGCACAAAAATGTTTGCTGATTTTATGAATTTTACTGCTTTCTGTTTTTATCTTTATTGATAGCTGCCATCTTTTATGTTCTGGTTAAACAAACCACACCCAATCTCATTGTTTTTTATGAAGCTTTGGATAATACATATTGATAAAATGACCCGGAAGGCCTGAGTTTGATAACTTACAATCTAGACATCATTTATTATTTCTGTAACCACAGACTGAATATATAGTAATCATATATGAATTTGGGACATTTTCATTTTTTGGTGTTACTGTTCTTTTAATGCTTTGTAGACCGAGGAGTGCCATGGTAAGATAGTTAACTCTTCCCCTTCTCTGTGACTGACAGCTAAACCTGTGTTTTGATTGGGCATAGGATTCTGCTTGTGTTGTTTTGCACACAACTTATGACTAGGTATCCATTATAGCACGGGATGTTAGTGAGGGTTTAATATATTCTGTAGGATTTTCATTCATTGGTTTTGTCAAAAGTGCATTTACATCAAGATATATGTTCTCGCTCCCTTTCATGGTGCTCTGTATTCTAGGTTCTCTCTCCCTCCATCAAAGTAATGTGTATACAAGCAGCCCAATCATTTATTAGCTTATTTCTCTTGTTTTCTGCTTGCTTATCTGTTATTTTCATTCTCCATTCTATTAATGCACAGTTTACAGGCAATGAATGAGTACTGAATGGAAAAAATGATATAGGTTCCAAACCAGGGCGTATCTATCCCCCAACACACAGGGAGGGCAGGATATATGGCAGAGATAAATGTCACCAGAAATAACAGATCAACTCTGGGACCCACGGACACCCCATGAAGCTAAACAAACAGCCTTACTATTGTCTATTGTGCAAAACACAATAGCCTGTGTGGATTATCCCACAGGAAACAATGGATACTGTTTTTACAACTCATCTTAAAATCAGCTAGTGTGAACACAGCCTTAAAGGTTAGAATATATAATCTCACAATTGCAACACTGAAAAATCACTTACAAGTCTACCCTTTTCAGTTTCCTGCCATGTGACATCGGGTCCTTTGAAAGCAGCCGATTCTGAATCCATTTTTCTTCTTTTCATTTTATTTCTTGGACTATCCTCTTCTACACTACCAACCATGTCTTCGTCACTGTCTAAATCAGACTCCTCTACTAAATGATCACTGGGCTCTTTCCTTTTTTTTAGTAATGAATCTTCTGCGAAAGCCAGAAGACCCCCCGTGTCTTGCGTTTGTTCACTTGACAGTGCTAACTCCATTTCAGAATCACAAATTTCTTTGCCTTTGGCCAGCGGTTGTTTATCTGGCTCAAGCTGATTTGTACACTGTGATGAAAGGCTATCCACCCTTGCCAACTTTGAGGAACTCATTTCCCATTCATCTTCCCGGTCCCTAAAAAAAAAAAAAAAAGACAAGAAAAACAACTTCAATTCCAATCATAAACCATATTTTATCTTTAGAATACATGAATACGTCATACAACTGATTTGCTGCATTACAAATGGTTACAGCTAGCATGGATGATCAGTCCTACATCAAGAAGGTATTAAACTCTAAGTGGATCAGTAATTATAGTGCAAACAATATATGTAATTATTCACAGCACAAATTCTAGATATATTTTACACATCAGAAATCATACAAATTCTGTATGTTTAATATGAATATTTACTGACCATACCTTTTCCTGGGTAAGGCCTGAAAGAAAATGTCTATTGTTTTAGTTGTTTTTTGTGACGTCCTTTCCATGCGTCCAGCAGAAGGTTTTATGGGTAGATTAGCAACTATGTTCTTTGTGATTTCAGTTTTATCCCCTTGACATAACACATCTCTGACATCACTGCTGCTGAAAGATTCTAATTCCTTATCTATGTAAGCTGTGTATCTACTGTGATCTCTATTGCTTTTAGGTGTTTCTTTTACTTCATGGACTCCACTGATGTTCTTCCTGTGGAAAATAAACATTTTTTTTTTTAGCATGCATTTTAGTTTGAGAGATTCAAATCTATCTTTTGGCCAGTATTCAGCCCTAAACAAACTATTTTAGCCCACTGTTTTTTTTTCAGTTTCCTAGCTATTGCCTTTTAAATTATTATTATTTTGTCTTCTGATTTGGAAATGTTTACCTAGTGCACAGTTTCTGGTAAGATCAGAGCAAGTTAAAAATGCTGCTATCTGCTGTACGGAGAGAAAATAAGTTCTTCTGTTTGCAAGAGCTGTTGTGCCTGGTGCTTGTAACAGATACGCTGTTCTTAAAATTTACAAACGTAAATATGACGCTGCATGGCGTACTAAATCTCCCTGAAACTTAATAGCTATGGCTTACTTTGAGTTTATCAGTACAATCCCAACCTGAAGGAGGGGTTACCCTCCCCCCAGCCAAAAAAAATGACGTGTATAAAGCAAACAGGGATAGTTTTAGGAGGATGCAAATTTGGTAAATGCCTTTGTTCCCCAATACCTTACAGGCTCTGCTGCAAACAGACCCATGTCATTCTTTGTCTTCCTCCTCTGGCCTGACATTACAGTAGAACATGGGGCCTTTGTTTTAGTTGTGCCAAGAGCCCCATTCTGAAATATGTAATTTGCACTTTTGCAGTCTGGAATCTAAGCCCCTCTCCTCACACACATTTTGTTGATGGCTTAACTTGAGCCAGAACGAATCAGTTGTTTCACACTTAAGCAAAGGGCCTTGGTAACATCAGATCCAGGGCCTTAGGATCAGCAAGAACTGCACATGTGTAATAAGTGAAATATGCCACATTACTTACCATTTATCTGTCTGGTCCTGTAGCTCTGTATTAGTAACATAGGTGGTTATATTAAGGGTAGGAGCAGGTAATATAGTCTCATCTACTACACCAGCGAGCACAGATTGAGTAGGACTCAATACCTTTCTGTTTGATGTTCCTGAAGAATTGAAAGGAAACAATTAAAAAAAGCACTGGGTAGAATTTTATTAGTCACTCAATAACATTTATTAAAATCATACTGATGATATTAAAGGGGACCTAAAGGTATCAAACAAAAAAGACTTGCTAAAAACCTTATCAGTTATAGCGGTGAATCGCTACAGTCACAGCATGAGCTGTGCTGTAAATAGCTGGCACCCGATGCTTCTTCACAGCGCTGGTTGACAGAGAAGCCAGCATGAAGCTCCTCCCACTTGTTTCACCAGCCTGTGAAAGTGCTGTAAGTTAATAACTGCCATGCTAAACCAAACTGGAGGTTTTATATTTTTGGTGTTACCGGTGATGAAACAGATGTTAAAACCAGACTGTGGCCCCTGGGTACTGTACAAACTAAAAGTCATATTGTCACATACTAAAATATTTACAATTCTAAGTTGGACTTCAAGTTACCTAGACAGGGTTCTCCAAGTGATTAGCAGATTTCCTGTTGGCTGCCCAAATAATAATAATAAATAATAATAAAACTGATGCAAACTAAAAAAGCAACAACACACCTACCAACAAAAATATATGACTTACATTATTTACCCTTTTAAAACATAAAGTAACAATTACATGATATCAGGTCCAAAGGAAAACGAGTACATAGAATTACTGCAAGAGGACGTTTTTTTTTCTTTTATAGTGTGTAAATTGTGAATGGCTGCCGACTTCAAAAAGAAGGAACTTAACAATGACAACAGTATGCATCATCCTCTAGTGACCCAAAGCAACTAACCAGTAATTAGACAACCATTTCCATTATATCACACTATCTGCAATATGTTAACAGCATATGGCAAACAATGCTCCTGTTATTAATTTTCTCCAAAACCGTTACTTAATTTGATGATTCATGGAGATAACGTCCTCTATTTTGAAACAAATAATATAGTATTGAAACAAAACTATCTGACATAGGCTAGGTAAGAAACTGAAAAACATTAAAGTAAAACCAAGAATCTATCAAACATCAATAACACAACTCCGTAATAAGGGTTGCCAAATGAATACAGAGAGCTAAACTGTGCTGTACTGCAGCTAGAATGCTAGCAGTATGACAAGGATGGTCAAAAATACAAGCAAGAACTAGCAAAGATCTGACTAGCATTTCATTGGATACTAGAGGATTTAAGGACCAGTATCACCCCAAAATTAACAATTTCCATTTGGATCAGCATGGCAGTTATTTTAAATACAGCACTTGTAAATTGTAATCTTAAATGTTAAATCAGTTTTATTGTTTCCTTTCTGTTTTAAATTTTACTGATAGCAGTCATGTTGCTAAACAGACCTTACTCAGTCCCATTAGCTAATAAACGTGTTTTAGATAATGCACATTCAGAAAAAGCAGTCTGAAACCCCAATTTTTAAAGCTAAATAGTTACATATCATACTTTAAAAGGCACAATTTTGAATGTTTGAAAGCACAGATTGAGTATTTGGGAAATAGAAAGGCATTTGAGGCCTTTTTATCTTTGGTGTTACTGTCCTTTTAACATCAGGCAAGACTGGTTATTTGTAGTCGTGTGATTATATTTACAGAGTATTAAAAGTTTTGTTTTAACTCACCTCAGCAGTAATGCGGTTATGTGATGACACTGATAAGCATGAATAAGCTGGGGGAAACTTTAAAATTAAATTTGGCAAGGCATAATTTCTGATTAGATCTACCCAGAAACTTGCTAGTAACGATGAGAACTAGTAGAAAAGTGTTTCAGCTGACACTAACTCAATTCTTTAGCCACTTATTCTCTCACGGGTGAGAGACTTTGCTGTGACTATTAACTGCATACCTGAATCATAATAAGGAATGGTATGATAAGAAAACAAATATTATAGATGCTAAAATGTCATGGACAGGACTAACTTACACATCCGTTTGTGATCCATATCAGTGTGCAATATAGTTTTATTACAACATTCACAAACGCCGATGTTGAGGCGAGAGTTTTGGATTAGTACTGGATTTGTGTAAAGTAGTACAGAATGTAGACCGTCATATCTGTGTATCCTGTACATAATGTGTTTGTTACAAACGTGTTATAAAATAAAAATAATTTAAGCAAAGAGGCCAACTGTAGTGAATATTATCTAAGTGTACAATCAACTACCAAAAGGTTATCCTGTCCAATTGAGTATGTGCAGAGAATTCACACACAAGAACATGTTCTAAACTCTGAAGTCTGTTACTTCCTTCTACTTTTATAACCATGCCAGTTACAATACATGCCAGTAATAACTGAGATCCAGTAAGATCCATCTCTTGTTAGTTTATAGCCAAAACTTACATTAAATATTAATATTACAGCACTCTTATAATTATTGTTTTATCTTCCACATTTTTGATAGGCAGCTAAATGCAGCACTCCATGTTCAAAAAATAATAAAAAAAAGATTTTTCTTTCCTTCAAATGTCAGCTATTTCACAAACTTCATTTGTGGCCTTCAAATTAGACTGCAACATTCTCTCTAATACTAAACTTTCTCAGCTACAAACTTATATTCACGCATTTAGTGATACACAATGGATCTGCGAACCAAACAAACAATTTTCTCTAGGTAAATATCTCATATTAATAAAAAAAAAAAAAAAAAAAAAATCAAAATGCTACCAAATTTTCTCCATTTTGCACTACAATTTGGAAGATTAATCTAAAATTCTTCAATATGCAAATGTATTTATTGACAACTCACTTGAACTAGTTAATGGCAATTACAGAGCCCACGTCTTGATTAAGCACTGGAAGTTACTATGCTCGTAGGGCTGTAAGCAGCAACATTACATTAAGCTTATGTAAAGCATGTTCTTTCCAGAGTTTATTTTCCTAGCATTAATGTGGGGCACATTAATAAAACATTTTATCAGTCCGTAAATCAGTTTAAGAAAACACAAATGTTTACGAACGCATACACAAATTTTTCTAAGTGCAGTTGACCAATGAATGAATGAAATGGCTGAGGGTATAAATCAGCGGTTCTCAATCTGTGGGTCGCAACCCCTTTGGGGGTCGAACGACGCTCTCACAGGGGGTCGCGAACACACTGTGAAGATGGTAGTAAGTGCAGGTCCCTTTATATAAGGGTTCCTGCGTGGTGACGTCGGACCCAAACGTGATCACGTGACACACGTACGCAGTGATGTTTCACCTGAATGTCATCAAATGACACGCGATGCAGTGATGTCGGGCCCAAACGTCAGCGCATGATGTCAGCGAGGGGGGTGGTGGTCTCAACTAGGTTGAGAACCGCTGGTGTAAATGATAACAAAAAATGCATTAAAAAAAAAAAAAACAGGGTAAGTTTCTGCAATGAAATGCCCAAAACAAAAAGCACCTCATGCAACATACTCCATTGCTGGGAAAAACAACCCTGTAATAATCAGCATTTTTAACAAGTTTGCCAGATTCCAGATAAGGCAACTGAATTTTTTGCTTTCTACAGTGAATGCCCTTTTGGGTCAGAGAACTTCTCTCTAGGGAATTTATGAATGCTGGAACAAAAAGGAAAAGAAACACATTATGGTTTTGCTTAGAATAGATTACGGTTTCCCTACCAAACTCTGCTCCACTTGTAGAATGTCTTTGAGGATTGCAATACATTTCTGTTGACGCGTAGATAACGGCTAAACCAATTTCTGCTTCTGGGATAGCTCTCAGCTTTTTTCTGCAGAAGAAAATTTATGTTAATCAGTACAATAATGCTGGTTATAAAAAGAACCAAACTGTTTCCCAGTGGAAAGTTGGCTAGTGGCCTTTGTTGGGAGGATGCCCAAGATGGACAGAGAATAAGCCATTTGAGAGCTGTATTTATAAGTGACTTGATCAAGAAAGAGGATGTTTAGTAATTAGCATTTGTTTTGTATGAAAAGAAGCTGGTTTTAATTATTTAGGACTTCAAATGCTCTGGGACTACAATCCCTAAAAGCAATTGAATAATGCCATCATCAATACTGAACATTAACTTGCTTCATTATAACTCAGCTGAAGCTGATGGCTCCAGGGCAAATTTTAACTTGTTCTTTTTTCCTCGTTCATATTTAATAAATTAAGTTATTGAATCACTGTTTAAAAGGTTTCATTATTGTTTGTATAGGGGTGAAACTAATATATTTTTGTAAATGTGGTGCAAATTGTACCAGATTAATTTCCCAAACGAAATAAACAATAGCAGTAAGTACGGTTTCAAATTATTTAATAGAGTCTGCTCCATCCATACTATAATGAACACAGAAGGTTCAATGACGTTCACAGTTAGTAAATCAGTTACATTTGTTGTGAACATTGAGTAGAATAGGTCAGAATATGCTGATAACAACTGCAAATAAATCAACTGGATTATCCGATGCATCTTGTTGTAGATGTGCTCATTTCTAAAATGGGGAGTTGAAAATGAAACTCTTCTTTCAATCTGCAGAAAAAAGTCTGCTAAATACAGAACTAGTACAACACTTCCAGAGAACATTCTCCCTTTTACTATACTGGGTTTAGTAATATATTGGTAAAGTTTTACTCTGGATTAGTTTTCCCACTTAGATTGTAAGCTCTACGGGGCAGGGACCTCCAACCTCTTGTGTCAACCGCAACCCAACACTTAGGGGGTAATTCATCAAGAAGCAAAGTGAGCTACGATCCGTTCGGCTCACTTCGCTTATAGTAGTATGCGCATGCTGATGTCCTGTATGCGGACATCAGCATGCGAATTAAAGGGATTCCCGTCTCGGCGAGGCAACTCTTTTGTTATCGCCGAGATGGGAATCCCTTTAATGCGCATGCTGATGTCAGCATACAGGACATCAGCATGCGCATACTACTATTAGCGAAGTGAACTGAACAGATCTTGATGAATTACCCCCTTAAAGTAATGTATCCTTGTGATATTATACTTGTATTGTTTAATGCACTTTTCCCATGTCTGTATTATATTTGTATTGCTGAATTGTACAGTGCTGTGTAAATTTGTGGCGCTTTATAAATAAAATTATACATACATAGGTTTTCTATAATAGTTTAGTAATATATTGGTATAGTTTTACTCCAGATTTGTTTCCTACAATAGTTTTTAGTACTATATATTTTTATAGTTTGTTATGCAAAATCTGGATTAAATTATATAAATATCCAGCAAAATGTCCCTTTAAAGGGATATTTACCTAAAAGCATAAGGCAAGTATACAGCTAAGTATAGTTTATTAACATGCCCAAGTCCAAAGACTATAATGCATATAACTGTTGAATGATATTGTCGAATGTTAAAAACCTGGCCAAAAATTATCATTCAGTATGGTAAATACAGATTACCCACCATCAGATAGAGTTGCCATATGGATGGGATAATTATTCTGGCAGGGTTCAGTAAGAAAGTCAAAATGGTCTCATTGTATTTTGACACAATGATGTCTTGCACCTAGGAAACCTTTTCATGTCCAGTTAGAATTCACTGGTATAGCTAAGATAGAAATATGAAAGACATCTTCTGATTGGCGGCTATGGGTTACTAGACCTTTGTCAATGATTAAAACTGTTAATGAATTCCACTGAAAGAATCTTGCTCTCTGGGCTCCATAAAATGATTGAATTGCATGTATTTATGAGAGTCAAGTATATCCTACTGAAATTCCTCTCACCTTTGAGCAAACAAAATATTTAAAATTTTGTTAATTTACACACATATTTAAACCCCATGAACATACCATACATTCACCATCAGATCAGAGGGAAGATTTTCAATGTACAGGACACACAGAACAAGTAAGGTTTACCTCTTCAGTAGGTCTAATATTGAACTGATCCAGGGTTCACTAGACTGTGATTCGGAGAGTTGGGATTCAGTCATGGCCACGTCCATAACACAAGTTGCCGGATTCTCCAATACTGATGTGTCTTTGAGCTCGCTCATCACAAGATTTGCCTTTCCGCCACCAAATAGAATCGCTGAACTCAGCTTCTTGTACTACAAATAATAACATATATTAAGGAAATATTGAGCATACAGAGGTGTTTTTTATACTGAAATATACAAAGTTTGCACACCTGGAAAAAAAACAGAACAAGTTTGCTCAACGTTGTATTTACTGACAGTAAAATATATGTTCTGAGATACATAAACTGTTCTGTCTATAAAAATTGCTTAATACATTGTCTGGGGGAAGAAAATGCCATTTGTTTTAATACCTAATTAATAACACCTCCCTCACCTGACGACAAAAAAAAAAAAAAAAAGTTTTTTTTTCTTACTGTAAATACAATATACACATCCGTGATCTTTAGTCATTGTTTAAAGGGTTTGAGCTAGCTCAGATTTGTGTTGTTACAGTTATAATAACAGATCAATGCTAATTCCCCTGTCTAAGTGTGATGTATATCTCTAAACCAACAAGTTATTGTACCTCTGTTAATAAACAACTAATTTATACCTAAGGGGCTTATTCATTAGAGTAAAAATTCGACCGTTGAAGTGAATTCTAATCACTTGGGGTTGCTATGCTCTGATAGTCGCAAATTCTCTACTCCTTATTCACTAAGCAGCAGAATTTATTAGCGAAGAAGTGAACAGCAATGAATGTAGGGGTGTGTGGTATATATCGTCTATGATAATATTGTAATTGCTGCGTTATCGTTGTGCAAGATGTCATTATCGAATACGCTAACGGGGGCGGGGTTTTAAATAGCTCGGCTCCACGCGTTTACTAAGTCATGCTTTAGAATAGGCTACTGCGCATGCGCATTGAGAGTGCCCATACTGTGTGCTTGCATAACTGCCTAAAGAGCAGTTTATTATTATTAAATATAATTTATTATCGTTAGCCACGAAATTACAGAAAATATTGAGATATCATATTTTGGCAATATTGCACACCCCTAATTGAACGTGGCTTGTTTTGCGTAGTCTGGCATAGTCAGTCTGACAGTAGCAGTCCTGCCATCACCCTAATTCCAACCACCCCCCAATCTTTGGTCTGGCCATGTAAAACTGGCAAATATGATACATACACCTTGATGAATTTGCTACTTCGACAGGCTCTGATGCTTAATGAATAGCCTAATTAACTATGCAAGAGCAGGCAAAATAATTCGAAGAGCTCTAAAAGTTTTGCAACCATAAGCACCTGATTTGGTCAAGAATTTGCTACAATACAGAATGTACTAAATGCGTGAAGAATGGGAAGTGGCGAACAGACGCGAATTCAAACCTTTACATGACTGTTTGGACTTTCATGAATAAGGCCCTAAATATCTCAACCAGGTTAATCATGAGGCAGACAAACTCCTTAGATCAGTGTTTCCCAAATACCGGGTCGCGACCCAGTACCGGGCCACCGAAAAGAAATGCCGGGTCACGAGCGCCGCTCATGAATATTCATGAGCGGCGCTCTTGTGGCCCGGTTATTTTTGTGCTTATCCTTCATGCCGGGTCACGAAGGAGAAAGCACAAAAATAACCGGGCCACACACAGAACAAGTTTGGGAAACACTGCCTTAGATCATTACATCAACTGATGAATATTTGGATACTGGGAGATTTGAACCCAGGGTAAATATAAATATAAAAACCCTGAATACTTCATCTAACTAACTGCAGTGAAGAGGCACAGACACTTTTATCACAGATGCTGTCAGAGAGCAACCTGCCCATCTGGTTTAAAATACTCTAACAATGCCGCTATTTAAATTGAGCCAGCACAAGTTCTTTAATTCACACTGAAAGGAAGGACTTGGTAGATGCTAGATAAAGGAGCTCAGAACCACTCCACCTTTTTGCCTGGAGTACAGAATGGACATGTGTGAGTTCCGCCTTGACACTGCCAGAGCAGCTCGCTCTTCCTTTCTCTAGGAAACCATATGCAGGACACCATAGCTTCATCTCCTAGCCCCTCTGACTATTAAAAAAATAGAAATAACCATTGTTTCCTAGTGACTATTTAAGGTCCTGTTTTCTACACAAGTATAATATAATGCAGAAACTGGAGTGTGTCTGTTGCAAAACTAAATATTAGTAAAATATAGGGGTGTGCGATATAAAAAAAATGATATCGCAATTTTTTTTTTTACTTACCCGATATCGATAACTGCCGATAATCCTCCTCATCCTCTGCAGCTTGATCCTGTCTTGGTGTGTGACCGTGCGCGCCTGTGGAGCTTCCGGGAGGTGGAGATAAAGCAGCCGGCTCAGCACAGTTATAAAGAAAAGGAGAGAGAGACTCACCCGCACAGACGCACTAACAGCCGATAGCTCATTAAAACGAAGTGAATATTCATGATGAATATTCACTTCGTTTTAATGAGCTATCGGCTGTTAGTGCATCTGCGCGGGTGAGTCTCTCTCTTTCCTTTTCTTTATAACTGTGCTGAGCCGGCTGCTTTATCTCCACCTCCCGAAAGCTCCACAGGTGCCCACGATTACCCGATATTGCAGTTTTGCAATATCGGAAAAACACTGTGTGCGATAGTATCGTGAAAGATACATATCGCACACCCCTAGTAAAATATTAGTGTTGCTTCTTCACACTGTATGGACAAGTTTAAAGGATGCTAATGTTGCAATGACTTATTCCAAAATAAATTTCACCCACCTGTTTAGAACTCAGGAAAAGGAAAGTTTTATCCTTGAATATAGTTTTTCGTTTCACATTTCCAGAGAAGTCCAGTGATTCCGAGCTTAGAGAAGGTTCATCCACAGAAGGAATGAAACTAAAAAGCAAAATATAGTATTTATGCAGGCTTAGTTTCAACATAGTACATAAAATATTCTGGTTGTGAAATACTGTTTTACATGAATGTACCTTCCATGGATTTTATCTTTGTATAACGTTCTAATAATATTCTAGGTTGTAAATAAATATAATGTGCCATCTAGGTATATAATTCTAATGAAAAATACTTAGTGTGAAAGTTATTAAAGTCGAAAAGACCGTTCTTAGCTTTTTGAGATTATCCCGCGAGATCTTGAGTTGATCCTGTGAGATTATCAATAGAGTTTTTCGATCAAATTTATTGATAGAAAGGTAGCCATACTGCTAATGTAAAGTATGGATACATTTCCATCGAAAAATTCGATAGATAATCTCTCGAGATCGGTCTTTTCGACTTTAATTACTTTCGCCCTTATATGGAAAATGTAAATAGCTTAATACATACCCGTGCTTATGGATTTCTACTGAAACATTCAAAATATATGAAACATATCAATTGCAATATTATAAATGATGTGTAAAGTAACTAAACATTTGTTGGTCAAGACAAATGCAACTGATAGCTACAAGCACTGACTAAATTTGCCATGTGCTGATGGGCAACCAACAAACATAAGTTATGAATATAAGTACATATAGAATATAAGTATACAGAATTTAAGTACTGTATAATATAAATCCAGGCTGATATGCTATAGAGTATTGAGTCATGGACTACATAACTGATAATTAAAAGCAACTGTACAATATAAACAGCCTACTAATTAATGCGCAAGAGAAATAATGGTAATAGGCTACTAAGCAAAGGGCTATTATAATAGTTTAACTACTGGGCACTGAATAAAATCACAGGGCTGCTGGGCAGTATATAATTTAGCTACTGGGCTACTGAGTGCTAGGAGATTCATTATTCAGATGTTATTGTGATTGAAAGATGCTTTTGAGTTTTGTAACTTTTTACAGTTACATATAGTATTTCAGCCTCTTAAGTAATTTGGATTATCATCAATGCCTCTTAAAGCAGACCCAAGAAATCCACATACTGCAGTGCTGATGACATTTTTTTGATGCAATGCTGTATTAGATATTAGGTAGCCATGCAACATGCGTTCCAACTGATGTGTAATCAGCTCTGTAGCAAGTGGTTTTCACTTGCTTCCAGATTAAAAAGTACTATCTGGCAACCAATACATTCATGCAGCATTCATTTTAAAAATGTAAACCCATTAAAGTACACATGCATTTTGATAGCAAATCATTTGTTTGTGTATAGTCAATAAATGTGCAACATGTATCCACATACAATCAATGCAAACTGTTAATTTTATAGGTGTGCATTTTTTAATGAAATTAAATTCATAGAATCTTCATAATGCTTCTGGTTTAGACCTAACTTCACTAGGGAAATAATCAAAAACTTATCAACCATGGCAGCATTTACTGCTATATATTTCTTTTCCAACTGTGCCTTGGATTAAACTGGTAATTTGTTAGGACTAGTTAGAGCAGTTCTACTACTTCAAACATACAAACATTTTTAAAATAGGGAGACTTACCTATTTCCTGTATAGGTTTTGGTACAAGCGTGCACACTGACTATACTAAAGGTCTCCCTCTTTCAAGGTGAATGTTGTCATGTATGTACTACTAATGCTGTCAAAGCACTGACTTTCTTTTGAATACCTATAAATTACACATGCTGCAATGAGGTTCATGTAGCAGAAATAAATAGCTATGCAGCATGTGTTTTGCATAGATTAAGCTGATTAGTTATGATAATAAACAATTAGCTTCCCTGCAATTCTTGTTTACTTGAAATGTGTTCCCAGTAAGTTCTGGTTCAACTACACAGATTATAAATTACTGTACTAAATGCAAAGGATAATGGTGACATTTTACTTCAACCCTTTAACTCAGAGTAGCATTACATACTCAATCTTGCAGAGTAGCATAAGAGTGCAATCGTAAAATCATTAAGGTTTACCAGGCCCTTTAGGATATTGTGAGTACGGGTTTGTGTTAAAGCAGTTTTTTCTTATTGCCTTGGGAACTCCAATAGTATAGCCAAAAGAAAAAATGACATGGGGATCAGAAAGTTTGAAATAAAAGTTTTTGTTTGTGCCTTAAAACATTCCACACTGCTTAGTAAAGTAGATTTAGAAAAATCAGACTTAAATAAAATCTAAAACGATTCCTATAGCTTTTATGGTTACATTTGTCTGCTGCTTCTTTTCCAAAACTTCAGTCCTATCTCAATTTTGAAAGATCTCATTGCTATACAGATTATATTTCTAAAAGAAAGATAGCTAGACAAGCTACAGTGCCATGAACAAACAACTGTTTTCATAAACCTTTCAAAGGCTGAACGGTTAGATCCAGTGTGTAGGTTGATGTACCTTGTATGCTCAGGCAATGGTTGTTTCTCCTGGATTGATTTGATCAGCTTGTTGAAGTAATCTTGTCCTACAATAGGTCTGCAACAAATTAATGCGCATATCGTCTAGACAAAAAAAAAAGTAAAAAAAAAAAATTGTTTTGAAAATATGAAATATAATTAATACAATCAAGGTTAAAGTGGACCTGTCAAGTCCACTTAACAGACTCTTTTTAGGAAGCAGGGAGTTGTCTTAGCTGAATGCTTAAAGTATTCAGCTAAGACTGTAGTAAAAGAAGCAAACTCCCTGCTTCTTTTCTGCTCCAATGTCTGACTTTTATTTTGCGTTGGGTAGGGCAGACCTAAATGATGACTGACATTATAGCTCCTCCAATCAGATCCCTGCTAGATCATGATTTAAGAGATCTGATTGGAGAAACTTTAACGTCAGTCATCCTTTTAGCCCTGCTCAACCCAACTTGAGATTCAAATCGAGCAGGCCCTGACAGGTCCACTTTAAGCTACAATGGGGCATGTGATGTCAGTGTAAACATAATAATTATATTAGTCCTTTTTCTGAACTATATGTACGTTTTTTCTACTTGTGACTTAATAGTGTTTAATATTGTACATGTAAAACTCTTGCAATAGGGACATTTAATTTACACGCCAGGCTAGCAATTGATCACAGGGAAGTGTGTCCCGCTTACTTATTGGGGTAGGCTTTAGCACAGTTGATAATAGTGTGGTGCACTTAAATTAATAATACAAAAAGACTGGGCACCAGAGGTTCTTGATCTAAAACACACACATTTATTGAAATAGGAACCAAATAAAGGCAAAGTAAAGAGTAATATATTCTGCAGTTATTGCAATTAGATCTTCAGGCGTTACCAGCTGGAAAACATTCAGTTGTGTACAAGTGCTGGTCAACGAATTAGAATAATTTGAAATAGTGCAATCATGA
>WMED01004072.1:936-21212 GCA_019650415.1 Pipa parva
ATATATATATATATATATATACACAGTATATATATATATATATATGCATATCTCACCCAAATTCCTGTCCTATGTATATTGGAACCCATGTGGTTAATTTTAATTAAGCTGCAGCTGGAATCTCTGCTGAGGGAGAATGTAAAAGGGAGTGTGTACCTGTGTCTCTTTCTCTGCTGGGGAGAAGGGATTCTTGTGTGAGAAACTGCAGTGTTATGTTTACTCTATCTGGAAGTTACTACTGTAGACATCAACTGTGTGTGTTTAAAGTGGCACTGGACTGTATTTTTGTTTATGTTGCATTCTTGTTTTTTGTTACTTCTACTAACCTGCATTTCAACTAAATAAAACTAGCTGAGAGCTAGTTACACCTAAGATGGCTGACTTGTTTCCAGTTTTTTCTAGACTTTTTAAAGTGTGCCACCATCTAAAAATAATAAGACGGTGATTTTGATAACTATCCCTGTCACACTATATATATATATATATATATATATATATATATATATATATTTATAAGAATATAATAGTGTGGTTTTCTGTCTAGTTTCTAACAAAATTAAATCAAACTCTATTATTGACACTGATGGAAACATCACCCTTTAATTAATAATTTATGGGTTCCAGTCATTAAATTATTATGGAAACAAAAGAACACAATATCACACTTCATAATCCAGGACTAAAAGGAGCAAGTGCAAGTTTACTTTCTATAGAAGCTACTCCCATACAGGGCGTGCAGTTTAGATTGAGAGATGAGAAACCAGTTTGGTTCCTTGATCTGTTCCTCAGACAGCAGTAATACATACAAACCCCCAATTCTCTATTGATTTATAATTAATTAAGGAATTTATTTCAGTTAAAGGACTTGAAATTGAGTTCCTTTTGATTTCTGAATTAAAGTGTGTGGTAGGGATGAACTTGTTTGCTTCAGGAGAACAGGCTGAGGAATGTAAGTTACTGGGGATATAAACTAGGTTAAGCTACTAAAAGATTATTCTTTGTGCAGTTATCCGCACTACATTGTAGTACCCAACAGCATGTGGGTTTGGTCAGATGATGGTAGTGGAGCAGAAACTAGAAAAGGTATCCCAGGCGCATCTGGAGTGATAAAATAAATATTTGTTTATCCATTAAAACATGTAGCCATTATTTTTTACACATTTCGTGCTCCTGCATATTTATTTTATCACTCTGGATGTGCCTGGGATATCCTTTTCTAGTTGCTACTTTGCATGACGCTTGAGACGGAGAGATTTTACTGGATGTGAGTACTTTCACGTTTATTTATTTACATATTTCTGGACAGAGCCGCTTAAACCATTTTTCAGATGATGTAGTGACCAATCCACTTGCAGATAATCTTTTTTTTTCTACAGTAACACAAGAAATAAAACTTCCTTTTTGGGTTGGCATGGCAGTAATTCAAATACAGTGGTACCTTGAGATACAAACTCCTTGGCATACGAATTTCTTGAGATACAAATTGCGATTCGGACCGTTTTCCTGTTTGAGATACGAGCTGAAATTTGAGATACGAACTGTTTTGGCCGGAAAGGATTAGTTTCATATGTATTATTTTAAAATATTTTTAAAAGGGATAATTGGTTTGAGATACGAACTGTCTTGAGTTACAATCTTGGTCATGGAACGAATTAAATTCATATCTCAAGGTACCACTGTACTTCCCTTTTAAAAATGTTATATTTGATGTTAAATTTAGGAATTTTTTTGCTTTCTGTCTGATTTTATTTTCACTAATAGCAGACAAGTTGTTTAACAGATCTTTGTTTACTAAGGTGCTTTAGATAATACATATTCTAGAAGTGCGTCTAGAAGCCTGATTTGTAAATCTAAATAGTTAAGTGTCATACTTTATACATGCACTTTAGAATTTTCACGTTTGAATGTATAGTAATTATAAATGCATTTGAGGCATTTTCATGTTAAACGTATTGTAAAGAGTTGCCCAAAATGTTCATACAACAGTATTGCTAAATAATGATTAGACAAAACACTGAGTTATTATTTATATTTTTGTCTGCGTGGTATCTTCATAATAGGCTCTTGTTCTGCACGGATACTCAGAATACCATCGCAGACCATCAATGGCATCGAAGGAACATCACTCATTATTCCTGTCCTCTATGATTCCTACATTCCGGCATCTGGCATTCAAATCATATGGCTGCTTGAAAGTTTACCAACAGGAGCAAAATATCTGCTGTCATCCGTAAACAAGTCAGTGGTTCCAGATTTGGAATTCCAACACAAGTTCACTGTATATCCACCAAATGCATCACTGTTGATCAATTCCTTGCATTTAAGTGATGAGGGTAATTACATTGTGAAAGTAAATATTGGTGGCAGCACGACTATTTCAGACACTAAGAAGATTAAAGTTATTGTGCATGGTAAGGTCATACAAAATATTAACACTCAATCTACAGATTTCTTGGGGAGTATGTACACATGAGAAGAAAGGTTAATGATCTTTTAATTTATTTATTTTTATTGGACTGATAACTATTTGGAACACCTAGATTGTATTTACAGGAAGAACCTTGAAAAAGAATACTTTCCACCTTAGGAAAACTGACAGTTACTAATCAAAGGTTCAGCATTACAATGCTCCATCTTATATTTATTTGCTGAACAAGGGCTAGGCTATTTTAAACATTTAGGTAGCCACCCACAGCAGAGGTTATGTTGTGGATGTCTAGCTGCTAATTACATTCCACTGTGTGTGTGCCAAATTACAATTGGAGCTGATGAGTTTATTTAAAATAAGGACTCCAGGGATTCTACTTATAAGAAAAGGGCATCTTTACTGTTGAATTGCCATCACAGTTCATACTCATCAACTATTAACTGTTTCCTTCAACCTCTTGTTTCCTTCAACCTCATGCTCTTGATGACATCTGTTTTAGAGGAATGTGTTTAGTTTTATTTAGAACATCTAGAGCAGCGGTTCTCAACTTGTGGGTCACGACCACTTTGGGGGTGCAACGACCATCTCACAGGGGTTGAGAACCGCTGTGGAGCCCAGAAGCACTTGCCGGTCCCTTTTTATAAGGGTTCCTGCATGGTGATGTTGGCCCTGAACGTCATCACATGATGCGCGTACGTGATGATGTTTTGCCCAAACATCACCACGTGACACACGTACGTGATGACATTTCACCCGAACGTCATCACGTGATACTTGTATGTGATGACGTCAGGCCGTGACATCAGCACTGGGGATTACGATCTCAAAAAGGTTGAGAACCGCTGATCTAGAGGAACTGAGAAGGGTGCATCAACAATGTTGCATCTTCAGTTGTTTCAGGACTTCTGGCTAGGGTTTACCACAAGTTAACTCTCAGATGAGGTCTTTCTGGGAATCCATAATTAGGGAAGTGTTTTATGGCACTTTTTGTATAGGTATTTGTATATTTTTATTTATAAAGCACCCAGGGCCGGTTCTAGTGCTGGGCGATGTGGGCGACTGCCCAGGGCGCTATCTATTTGAGGGGCACTGTCGCCCATATCACCCACCGCAAACTTACCTCCTCCATTGTTCCAGCGACACTCATCCTCTGAGCGCCGCTCCACAATGAGGTAAGTGGATTGTGTCACATTCCACTTATCTCATTGTGGAGTGGCACTCAGTGGAGGAGCCTCCCTGGAATGCTGGAGGAGGTGAGTGGGGGATGCCGGGCGGTTGTGCGCCCGGGGGAAGGGTGCATCAGGGGGGAGAGGGGTGCGCTGGGGGGGTGCGGAGGGGAGGTTCGGCCAGGGCACCCATAGGGTCAGAACCGCCCCTCAAAGCGCCAATAGGTAACCCAGCACTGTACAATCCAACAATACAGTTATAATACAGATGAGGGAAAAGTGCTTAACAAGTGAACAAATGAAGTAAATTACAAGCATAAAATCAAGAAAATGCATCACTCTAAGTACCCGGTCATGACTGAAACAAGAGGATGGAGGTCCCTGTCCCATAGAACTTACAATCTAAATAGGAAGTAGACTTACATAAACAGATAGGAGGGTTACAAGTGCAGTAGCATAAAGTGACAGTTCATTACCTATTAGTTCATTTTATGTTTTAAAGTATTTACACCTGAATAGGGTGTGGGCAGGTCTACAAAGTTATTTTTGGGATGTTTCGGGTTCCATCATTGTTTTATTCAATGACATTGTATGATAGATCTCCATTATATTTTGATCCTTCTGTTTCCTTCTGAGAGCAGTAAAAAAAAACAAAAATTTCTCTCTTGTCACTTGACATTATAAACTTATGTTAACTACATATAACATATTTTAACCCAGTAAGTATTGAGTCTGGAAGATGCTACTTCATGTCTATTTATTAACATTTCCAAGTGGTGCTGTTTAGAATTGTCTATTAGACAATAAAAAGGTTGAGAACCGCTGTTCTAAACAGAAATCTGGTTTGTTTCCAGCATATTCCTTTTCTACATTTATTACATACAGTATATCAGTGCATGAAAACTGTTTTGTAGTTGTTAGATTTATGTGTGCTTTGGAATAATCTGTTTTATTTGCCTGTCAGGGAACTATTACAGAAATATATCATTAAAAAGTTTAGCGGTAATAGAAAGAGGAAGTTTGTCCAATGTTTGTAAATAATTAACTTATCACCAGGTTCAATTTTTATGGACTTTTACTTAAATGCTTTTTAAATTTTAAATGCAAACTTTCTACTTCATTTCTACAAAAACCCATTATAATTCGAACCCCAATATACATAGCGATGAGATCATTTTAAGCCTTTTTGGTGGGTTGAGTAACTTTAATCTAAGAAAGTATAATTTACCTATTTGTATCTTCCACTTCCACATTTAACTTTTTTTTTTGCTTCCAGATTAATATTTGAATTTTAACTCTATGATCACTCCTTACCCACCATTTACCTATTTCTTTTCACTGGCTGTTTTCTGTACCACATGACTTTTATGGAGATTCCTGGTTCCCCTTTACCTGGGCAGAGTGAGACCATCAGTGGGGGAGTATTTTGTTACTTACCCTACATTTTATACATTTGGTACACCCTGGCTCAAATGTAGGAATCCAGGGCCAGGATAAGGTCAAACAAGCTAGAGAAAATTCTTTTAATGCCAGCAGTAGCCACCAACCCACTTTTGTATATTGCATGAGGAATCTCTTGAACCACAGAAAGTTGGCTCCTTGAGTATAGAGTGGATGGTTTAGCTTTCCCACAGATAACTTGTTATCCAAATGACAGGTGTCCTATTCAGGCAGAGGCTGGCTAAATGAGGATGACATAAAATGTGGCTCTGTAGTAGCTATATGCAATCTGTACTAGCGAGCAATGCTTGGTGAATTATTACAAAAATTACAGTCCTGCTACAAATGCCTGTATGTAACGGCTACATTGTGTTTTACAACACAATCTAAAATTACAAATATATTTGTATACAAAACATGAATGTGCTTAGACAAAAATTCCAGTAAGATAGTCTTGGGGAGGAATTCAGGAACCTCCGAAGTGAGGCGAACACTACGCGCCTCAC
Organism: Pipa parva; assembly: GCA_019650415.1. Taxonomy (NCBI): domain Eukaryota; kingdom Metazoa; phylum Chordata; class Amphibia; order Anura; family Pipidae; genus Pipa; species Pipa parva. The sequence continues at coordinate 6,477 of WMED01004072.1, forward strand.
TTCGGAGGTTCCTGAATTCCCCCTTGGTTGAAAGAAGTATGCAGTGTCAAAATATTACAAAAATGCAAACAGCAACTCAGCAATTCTGCATGTTTTGTTACTTGTGAGTTGTCTCTAGTTTTTAGACTGGGTTTATATTGTGGTTTGAAAATGTAACAAAGTAAGGTGTGCTTCAGTTAGATTTTCTGTATATAAACAAACTAAACATTTCTGAATAATCAAATCATTTTCACAGAATGAATAATGGCTGCTGCCTTTAGAATAACAAATCCAATTTAGAATGTTCATAAATCCAGCATTGCAGCTTCTTTGAAAACCTAAACAAGTCTAATAATGGCGGAAATGATTAAACTCGAATAGGCCGATTTTGGCCTGTTCGAGTTTACCCCCCCCTGTAGATCTCGGCTGTTTGATCCATAAAAATCGATCGATAGTGCCGGTATCGATATCGCGATATCGAATTTTAACAATATTATAGATTTTTCCATAGAAATGAACAGGCAAGCAGATTTCGATCGAATTTCTATATCGTGATATTGGTAATATCGTTATTGCGATATTGAAAATCGGCCGATATCTTTGATATCGATATTTTCGATTTTAATAAATTTCACCCTACTGTAAATTCTATTTATATTGTAAGCTCTATGGAGATTTTTTCAATTACTGCCTCGCACCTATAGGGGTGTAATTTATTAAAAGTGAAATGTGTTATTTTTTGCCCATTTTCTTCATGTTAGGCTTGGAACCTCAGGAAAATATTGAGCTGCGAGCTAAATACTTAGCAACTCTTACCCCCTGCTCTGTGTTCTTACATGGAAGACCCACTTAATTTGTCTGTGCCTTAAATCACTGCATACCATATAGAAAGTAGACTAGCATTGAAAGAATGAGTTAGTCCTTTGAATCCTTTTTGTGCTTGTATAGCAGATAACTTGCATGATAATTCTCTACTGAAACTGTGTACTGTCTCACGGAGATAAAGGATAAAAGTGTAAAAGATTTGGCACCGTCCAATTAAATTCTCTTCCTTCTCCTCGATTGCTCCACTCTGCCTGTGAAAATGGTTACCTGTTTCATAGAGAGCTAGCACTTCTTGTCACTTCTCTCTACATTTTCACATAATGTCTAGCTAGCACAGGGGTCTCAAACTCCCAGGTAAGCAGAGAGCAGACTAAAGGGGGTTATTCACTAAAGTGCGAATTCGACTGTCGAATTCACAAACAGCGGATTCCCATAGCAAATCTGCTACAATTTCCCCATTGTAAAGTCACGACAATTATTTAATGTTAAGATTGCGACAATTTTCCCATAATAAAGGTGTAGGTCAGTGGTGGCAGTACAAGAAAAAATGGCAACGGGCGGAGCATTTTGTATTTGAAAGGAATGTCGATTTCAATGTATTTTCTATGTGCGGCCTGTTTACTCGGCCAAGTTTGAGACCCTGCAAACCCATACTTTTATTTCTTTATTTCTATTCTCACACAAGTAAACTGTAATCTCTAAAAGGTAGAGATCTGACTTATATACTGTTTTTAGCCCTCATTTACTGTATCAACCTTCTTCTCGTTTTCTGTTAAGGATGTAAGTACACTGCATTGCGCCATATGATTAAACAGATACCAACAAACCATTCTTCATCACTGTCTTCTTTTTCTAATCTTGCAGTTCCTGTATCCAAGCCACTGGTTTACACTGAACAATCTTCCCATGCAGTGGAATACGTTGGGAATATTACTTTTAAATGTTCCGTTAAAAATGGAACACGTGTAATGTATCAGTGGCTGAAAAATGGGAAGGCACTCGAGAGCACTTCATCTTACATCTTTTCCAAGAACAATGATTCATTGCTGATAGCTCCTGTGATGAAGACAGATATTGGTAATTACAGTTGTGTGGTGAAGAATTATGTCAATAAAATGGAGAGTGAAGCAATCAGGCCAACAATATATTGTAAGTGACTTTGAATCAACAAATGGATTCATTAAATTTGCTAACTTTTTTTAATTTGGTCATCTGCTAATCTTCTGTCATTTTAGGTTTGTTTTTTCCAAAACCATGATACAGTTGTTTTATGTTGCCTTTTTATTTTATATTCTAAATCGAAAATGCTTCAAAAATATACATTACTGACAAACTTCAAAATCACATGGTATAACTCAACCAATGAAAGGAAACCACACTAAATATATTACATAAGCCATGTCTCATTTTATGTATTACTTTACTTTGTTTTTGAATCTTGGTTTCTTAATTGAATAAAAATAAAATCTCTCTTTACAAGAAATTATCTGCCTGTTTACAAATATTGCAAGCACCGTAAAAAACGTACCTTTCATAAGGAATTACTGTTGGGTATTTTGTAACTAACTGTTCACATTAAAACGTTCAGTAAAGCTCTAACTGTTTAACAGACACGGTGCAGACTCCAAAAATAGTCTTATTACAATGGACAAAGCGGGATGGACCTATTTCCATGGAACAATACAACTATATGATTAAATATTTTTTACATTTTAACTTAGAACTAACAGCAATCAAGTTAAATACACGGTTTATATATTTCATCATTAATCGTACAGACAGAATATTGATCATAAAGTGTCAAATCATTTCAAGGCCTAAAACTTATATTTAACAGTAATATCATCAAGTGAGAGATACTGATACAATCACACATCCCTTCCATCATTCAATAAGTTTTCAACCTTAATAAGAGAATGGAATAAAACTGTTAATTAATGAAAGATCACCAGGAATCATTTGCTTTTGCTTTTTTATGTGACATTTCAAGCCATGTTACTTCGATTTAAAACGAGTATGATTTAACAGTGAAACGTAGAGCCCACTTATAAAGTAGATTTGAATCCTTAATTGTTTTACACATATATTAGACCACATAGATAGATTCATAGATAGATAGAGAAACAGACGTGCATGTAATAAACCCTTGTTGTACATATAAACAAAGTATACTGACCTAGGGTAAGAACAAAGTCCTCCAGAAATTAAAATAAGCATAACTCAAATATACTTTTAGTTTGAATAACCTGTAGAAAGGACAGCAGACTAGTATTGCTGTGTCTAAACATTAACTCTAGCAGAAGGGAACAAGAGGCTTCGTTCTGCTGGTTCCTGTAATTCTCACTACATCTGTTACTAATCTAGAATGTACAGTTCACAAGCATCTGATGTAATAAGCCAATATATATGTCATCTAAAAGTGTTATTTACAAATATAAAATGTCCTATTAAGCTGAAATTCACAGTATTTTTCTGGACTATTTCAAATTTTCATCTATATATATTTTTAATAGCTTGTTTGCATGAAATCATTGCGCTTCAGGGTTTCCATGTACCATATGCTGAACGTTGCGGGGGAGTGTAGTGATAAAAAGGTTGCTTTTAGTAGGTACCTGCCATCTGCTCGGAGATAGAATGGCTGGAGATGTAATGTTGACAGGACTAATCAGCAACACACAAGCAGCAGTGATATCTTAGCGACACTGGTGAATTATTATTTTACAAGTCATTTTGCAAATAAGCTTGATTGAAAGGACATGTAAAGTTCTTATCTAGTACGAAGAGAAGAAAATATATTGATTTTTAGTTTCATGGTGAGCCTTTTCGCACTAACAATATTGATCTTTTCCCTGAGAGGATTCACATGGGCTGCTTTACTTCCTCTACTTCAGTTGATTTGATAACCATTTTTTACGTTAAACCACCTTTTTCCCGAAATCAATATTTAGGAAAACTTTGAAAGCATTTTTAACAACTCCATAAATTCCCCCAGCTGTCAACACTTTGAGAAGATCTGATATGACCCTTGTGCTTCAAAAAACCCAAAACAATGTGAAGTTGCTTACCCCTTTTTAAGATATGTTACTCAGTTTTGTGGGAAAATGTCTCCACTGTTACATTACATCATTAATCTGTTGTTTTAGGTACAGTACATTGTATTGGGGTTTCATATTTTGCTTAATGCTCTATATAAAACTCTGTAAAGTGCATGAAGCTGAAGGGCACATCTAGCCAACATTATAATATTTATAGGGCTAGAATGACTTGTAGCCAATCAGATCACTGGAACCTTCAAAACACAAAGGTCAAGATCTGCCAATAGAAATAGAAGTTACAGCAAAATTACATATGAAATGCACCTCCCAATGGAAGAAAGTTCATGAATTCTGCATGTTAAACTAATGATTGATGATAAAGTAAATTTATCAAAACAATGGATGCAGATGAGATGTAATAACATATAAGATAAATGGCCCATCCAGGGCTCAATTAGTAGAGTCTGGCAGGTATCCCAATCCAGAAATCCATTCCTTGTTTAAGGGCGAAATTTATTAAACTCGGAAAGACCACTTTCGGGGGATTATTCTCTAAAGTCTGAATTGTTGCATAAAGGTGTAATTTTGTTAGCTAAAGACAGTCGAATAGACTGGTACTGTCTTAGTCGTGTCTTTATAATGAGAATATTGTCACAATCGTGATTTTACTATGGAAATATTGTTGCAGGAGCAATTTTTAAAAGTGTCGCAGTCGGGACTTTATAATGGAAGAATTGTTGCAGCCATGGATTTGCTATGGGAATCCGATGATTGAGAATTCAGCAGTCAAATTCGAACTTTAGAGAGTATCCTCCTTGGTCTTTCTGAGTATACCGAGCGAGATCTCGCATTGTTCTCTTGAGTTCTTCTTTTTTTTGAGATAGAGTTTTTCGATCTCGATACTAATGGCTACCTTTCCATTGAAAAATCGAGATAGAAAATCTCGATCTTGAAAAAAATCTCGTGAGAACAATGCTTCATAAACTCGGAACGACCAAGAGCGTTCTTTCCGAGTTTAATCATTTTCACCCTAAATTGGGATTGTGACTTCAGTGCAAGAATCCACAGCAAACATTAAACTGCAGAAAGCCCTAAAGGTTTAACTGTAAAGTGTCAGCTTTCTCGGAGGCATCAAAAATTTTGACAAATTTCACAGTTAGAAGAAGTTGATGTTGAATAATTAAATATATGTAATATATATATATATATATATATATATATATATATATATATATATATTCATGGCCACCAATCAGAGGGTGATTTTCATTATTCTAGCTTTTTAATACTACTATATTCTAACTGATTGATTTACACTAAGAAATATGACATTATTTTATTTAGCCAGCCTCCTCACTAATAAGCCTTTGTTTGAATACTCATTATAGTCAGTATTACATACATATATACAGACATTCAGATAACATTTTAATGCCATTTTTATAGATACTAAATTCATATATTTTTGAAGTTGCATTACTTTTTTGTAAAATATTTTTTCCCTGTAAATAAAGTGTGTATTTTTAAAAAAATGAAAAAAAAAACGTATATATATTAGGCTGCTTTATCACACCATACGCATTTTTAAAATCTAGTCCATTTATATAGTTATGACCAGTTAATTAAGTCCAACAACATGATATATTTTTGTCTTCTTCTTTAAACAGATGGCCCCTATGGGTTAACAGTCAGTTCAGATAAAGGATTTAAAGTTGGGGAGGTCTTCACAGTAGATATTGGAGAATCTGTACAATTTGATTGCTCTGCAGATTCAAATCCTCCAAATACTTTTGCATGGATTCAAAGGACTAACAATTCGACGCAGATAATTAACTACGGCCCATACTTTAAAATTATTTCGGACAAATTAGGACAAAAGACAGTAGATTACATGTGTCGAGCCTACAACAACATCACTGGAAAGCGAGATGAAACACAATTCACTGTCATCATTGCATCCACAGGTAAGATAATAAACCCAGTGGGCAATATCACTTGCTAGGAACTCCAGTTTCTTTATAAGCTGCATGGAAGCATGACTCAGTGTATTAAAGTTTATTCCAAAATGGTTTCTTTTGGTTCATACACAGAATAAACCAACAGGATTTTTTTGACTCCTAAATTAATAACTATATGATAATAACATAGCTAATTAATTTGTATAAACCTCAGATCAAACTGCACATAATATTCATGCTGTGCTGTTATTTTAACTTTATATGGTGGTTTGTTGTGCGGTCCTTTATCTAAATAATAATACCCATTCTGTAATTACCAAATTGTAGGTGTTTGTGTGATGCCTGTTGAATCTGAATCGAATATTATAAAATTTCACCTTTGTTTTCTAAAATGGCATGGGTATTCCAGCTGCTTTGACTCTAACTATATAACAATGTAACATAGGCATCTTCTGAAAAAGGTTCAAAGTGGGAGGATGGCTCTGTGACATCATTAAGTCACAACAGCATCACATTAGGATGTGATAAGATAGTGAATATAGCCATATTTGAGACAGTGGCACCCATCTTTCACACAGGCAAGGCAGGACAGAGAGGGGCATTGGTGGGCTAGGACTACTCCCAGTGCTCACCTCTAAGATGAAAAAGCTGTGCACCAGGGCAGTTTTCCGGAGGGGACCACTTGGACCACTTTGGATACCATTGCAGTGTAAGTGGTTTCACATAATATTTCTTGTTTATTTTAGATCTTAACAGTTTCTAAATCAGTTTACTGTAGGTGTCCTTTGATCCACAGTGCTAAGCCATTGTTATTTTATCTATTGGCACTTAGGAGGTATACATAAAGAGCAGGGGTGTCAAACTCTGGCCTGCAGTTTAATTATAGTTGGCCTGCAAGAAAATACCAAATATCTACTAGAGCTTGCCAGTCAGTAGTATTCGCTAATACTGCAAATCTCAGAATGTTCTGCTGGTGCATTGGTACATTAATCAGGACCCACAAGCAACCCCCTTTCCTCTGTTAACATTAAATCGTGATCTCATGGTACCAGTCATATCGGGCCACCCTCTCAAAAGTGGCCAGACGAAAGGTGAAAAACAGAAGCTTTCGAAAAAAAGTGGCAAGCAGAATATCTGTTGAAAAAGGTTCATTGTTATATCTGAAGGGAAAAACATACTCAATTGTAGATATTTTTATCAATAAATATCAAGGTCGGCCTGTGAGTTTGGTCAACTGTGTATTTGAGTTTGACACCCCTGATGTAGAGATTCCACATTAAATTGGAGAGCTGATTTCTGAGTAAGGGGGTTATGCACTAAGTCCGAATTGTTGCGTATAGGTGTGAATTCGCCAGCAAAACACAGTCGCAATAGACTGCTACTGCCGCAGTTGCAGCTTTACAATGAGAATATTGTCGCAGTCATGACTTTACTATGGAAAATTGTCGCAGTCGCAGATTTGTGATGGGAACCCCCTGTTCGAGAATTCAACAGTCGAGTTCACACCTTAGTGAATAACCCCCTAAAACTTTAGATTTAAAAGAAAAGCACATGCCAAAAATATGTATGAAAAAACATTGAAAGTAATGACTATCGCCTTTGCCATGACGCACTATCATTTCATAAAGAGGAATATAGACTAGCACGCTTCTTGTTGTGTTTTTTTTGACTGTGTAAAGCGCAATGCGAAAAAATGTAACATGATTAGTAAGAAAAGGAATTTCAAAAGAAGCGTCACACATGAGGGAAAAGTGCTCGGAAAGTTCGGTGTTTTATGTGGAAGTACTGCCCCAATGTTATTTATCTTTAAAAATTGTAGAAAAATTCACCAGTGTCAGTTTTTTTTACCAGGTGCTTTTTTTGTTTCTTTTTTAAATGCAGAAGAGAATTCACCAGTGCTAACCCAGCCTAACTCTCTTAATAAAAGTAGGGTTTCCACGAATGTATTTTAAACAACATCTACAGTGATGTCCCACTAGCACTGCAGCAATGGAAAGTGTGAACTTTATTACAGATATTGTCATTGTTACAAGTGTAGGAATTTGGGCAGTATATCTGTTTGCACCTCAAAACCATATGTAATGCTTACTAGATTAGTGTCAGCAGTGCTGGATTAGTCACAAGGCAACCTTGGCTTGTGCTTTCCCTTGTCGTGGCTCTCAGACTGCTATAACACTGCTGGTACGTAGCATTACTAAAGTCTCTCCCAGTGCTGCTCTCAGCTCACAGGAAGTGACTACTGAGGGGAGTGCTGGGAGAGACTATAATAGTGCTATCATTAGCACTACAGCAGTCTGAGACAGTTGGGGCAGCACAGTATAGGGAGGGGGAAGGATGGGGCAACACAGTATGAGGAAAGGGGGAAGGTTGAGAACAGCTCCATATGGGGAAAGGGGGAGGAAGGTTAGTGACAGCTCCATATCATGAAAGGAGAAGTTTGGAACAGCTTCATATGTGGAAAGGGGAGTTGGGGCAGCATAGTATGGGGAAGGGGGGAACAACATTATGTGGAAAGGGCAGATTGGTGGCAGCACCAAATGGGGAAAGGGGGTTGGATAGAACTGTATGGGGATGGGGTGGAAGGATGCGAAGCACAGTATGAGGAAAGGAGGGAGCTTGAGGATAACACCATATGGGGAAAGGGGGAGGGGGTAAGGTTGATAACAGCAGTGTATGGTGAAAGAGGAGGTTTGGGACTGCTCTGTATGGGGAAAGGGGAGGTGGGGGAAGCATAGTATTGGGAGGGGGCATTGGGAGAACCACATTATGTGGAAAGGGCAGATTGGGGGCAGCACCATATGGAGCAGGGGAGGAAGGTAGATGATAGAAAGGAGCTTAAAAAATGCTGAGGCATGGAAAATACTGCTATACTGTATGGGGCACTGTAGGGGAAACTGCTACACTGTATGGGGCACTATGGGGAAGGAACTGCTACACTGTATGAGGCACTATGGGGAAGGAACTGCTACACTGTATGGGGCACAGTGGGAAGGAACTGCTGCAATGTATGGAATACAAGAAGAAAGTTTACAGTGCAAGGTCGTACAAGGAGTTAAATAATAGGGTGTTGCTACCCAAAAGATTGGTTATTACGAGGTTAATTTCCAGATTTAGTGTTGGCACCAAGTAGAATGAACATTTTTAACTTATATGACCTGAAGTCCCCTGAGAGTTGTATGGTAGTCAGATCAGAACCCATTTTCAGCTGTTGTAGGTCTACATGCTGTCTGTTTAGGAAGCTGTGGGCTATCTACAAATTCCATATGGTGGTTTCAGTTTAATGTAGGATCAATTTGAATTTGTTCTTTTTCATTTCCTGGGCCATAAAATGACATATTCTGCAGCATTTTCAAATATTCCCTTGTCTTTCTTCTCTTAAGGAAATGAAGTAAGGCTAGCCTTACTTAAACACAGCAAAACAATTGGATGGTAATTAGGCGTTTCACAGTTTAAACAAGGATAACCTTTGGCACTACTGTAGTTTGCACTCAGAGTTTGTGCACATTTTACTATAAATATACCTTATTTATTGAATGTCAGTTGTGCAATTAGTATATATTGTTGTCTGCTAATTCATTTCTCTCACGTAAAACAACATGTATTTCAAAGATTAAATGTCTGGGAGACGCAACAAGCATAAAATGCAGATAGTAAGAAAGTAATGTTTGCATTTAACTGCAACTTTTCCCATAAGGGAAGTTTTGAGTGGGGACCCTCATGCATCAATATGTTCCATAGGTACATATGTTAGGCAGTCTAATGTATGCACTGAACCAAAAATGTATAAAAATACAGTTTGCCCAATGCCAATGTGTAGTGCCTATATGATGTGTATAGTTCTTAGGTTAGAGTTCAAAATAAAGTTTCAGTCCTGCGCTTTAACCACTGAGGTCACCTGCCTCTGTGCCTAAAAACAAACGATAAAAAGAAAGTCCCATACGTCAGATGGTAAGGTGGCAGCGCTGGAAGAGAAAATAGGAAAAAGGGCAAAGGTAGTGCCCCTAGTGTGATACTGTCAGGTGATGCTGATGGTGCTGTATTAAATAATACAATTATTTATTGGATCGATATGGTGATTCCGTGAATCAGGATGTTTCTTGGAGCTGGTCGATGGTGCAATGATGTGCTTTTATCTCCTATCTGTGCTTTAACTTCTTACAAACATAGGTGCTGGTGCTGTGCTAGGGAGTGTTGGCACCTCCTTGTGGAATTGCACTTACCAGATAAATTATATTAAACAGCATATATTTCGTTTTTGGTCCCTTCAATTCATGTCATCTGGATCCTCATGCAGGGAAACATATAAACAGAAAGCCCATAGTGTAATACTGATGAGATTAAGACGATTTGTTTATACAAATGGGTACTCACAATGAGCCAAATAAAAAAGCGTTTTTCAGACAAGTCCAGTAATGCTCAACGCGTTTCTCAGAGTTCCTCGGCTTTCTCAGGAGCTGCTTTAGTGCTTGTCTAAGTTTAAATCCCTGTATTTAATACAGCACTTATACAACACCATCAGCATCACCTGACAGTATCACACTAGGGGCACTACCTTTGCCCTTTTTTCCTATTTTCTCTTCCAGCGTTGCCACCTTACCATCTGACGTATGTTAGACAGTCTACCTGTGACACAGGTCAGACCAGAAGAAAGTAAGTAAAGAGCTTTTATGGGGATATATTATTTGCACATTGAAACAGTTTAGTACTAAGAGATTGTTAAAGATTCTGAAGGTTAGAATGTGGATATAGCCAGGAACCTATAGATGCAGCATGTATGATGCTTTAGGCCACACCCACTAAATGACCACATCCATGTACACAATTATTCACCAACTAAATTATGCAGGGAACTAAACTGTCTTACCTGTATGATTCAAAAGTTCATGCATAGTGTGGTCACAAATGTCAGATTCAACATTTAAATATTAAAAATACTTCTTATAAGTATTTAGTCCCTCCTGCCCATCTTCCTGACTTGGATTGATGCACTCTTCTGTCTGGTCTGCACATGGGCACAAGCTTTTCTTGTCTATAGGGTTATCCAGCACTGGTATAAATATGTGTAAAGAAGGAGATCATGACAGAGAGAGGGCAGCAGAGAGTGTTTATTAGAGTATAGCCATGGAACATTGATCTAGGTTGGGGGTGGGCAAACTTCAGCCCGTCAACGTCTTTTGCCCAGCCCATCTGTCAAACAGGGCCAAGCCGAAGGGATAAGTGAGGGAGCACTATCTGTGTGTGCTGACTGCTGTTGGAGTGGGAGGGGAAATGTGGGGGCAGCACACTGTGGGAGGGGGGTTATGGGGGAAGCACAGAATTGGAGGGGGCAGGAAAGTACAGGGAATGGGGGTTGCTATGGGTCAGCATAGTATGGCGAAAGGTAGGGTTTGCCACATTGGGTGAGTTACCGGCCGGCCCGTTGCATAGTTGAAAATTGTGAACCGGCCCAATACAAAAACAACTTTGCCCTCCCCTGATCTAGGTTGTTAAGGTAGCTTGTCTTTTACTTTAATTGAAGCAGAAATGGGAGGTCAGAATAATGAAATGAAAGGTTCAAATCTTACAACAAATGGGCTTGGGGGCTGAAGAGAATGGCGCTATTGTTAATAATTAAATATTTGTCAGGTTGTAAGGGTAATTTATAATTCTGAATATGGCATTGAGTATTGCAATAGATTTCAGTCTGAATGGGAGGAAGACTTACATAAACAGATAGAGGGATAGTAAGGGCTGTCACATTGTGCTGAAACACTTGTCATTATATACATGTACTAAGTATAAATAACTAATTAAGAATAAAATACATATATACATAAAAATCAGTGCTTGTGCTCCATAAGGAAAGCTTCATTATACAGGAGGACACATCAGTGTTTATATTTCAGCAAGTTGTAATGTAATTATTTATTTTTATTTATGGGTCCATGCATCAGACAAGCAATATCACACGTTGCCTCCAACAAAAGCTAGTGGTGGTGTATTTCCAGAATAAAGCAAACCGGTTTGTCCTGAATACTGTGCTTTGTCATTTATTATTAAAGCAAACAAATGAAACAGGAGCTGTTTGCTTATGGACTCAGCATAATCAGCCCACAGACAACTCTTTTAGTGCCCTGGTACTGTATCTTTACTGGAAAGTGACAGTTAGACAAAGGCAAAGTACTGTGTCAAATTATGTGTCATTTGTAAAGTTACAGAATGCAGGGAACACACTTTATCTTACAGGAGAACCAAAAGAATAGGAATTTCATTGATTCATACACCGTTTAGTCTACACTGCCACAAGTCAATGGTCAAACTGATGTCTGCCAAGAGACACAGCATCAGAGGCACCTAATATAGAAATACTTTATATGAGTTTTAACTGATGATTGATTTCACAGCCATGTGCCATCATCATACATGTCATTTTCTAGAGTACACCTGGACAGTGCAAACCCACAGAATAATAAGAGTCAAAATTAGAAAATGACATAGACAACCATTTAGTTTATGGGGGCTAACATTTTGATTTGGAAGTTCGAATTGTTGAGTATAGGTGCGAATTCGCCAGATAAAGACAGTTGCAATAGGCTGCTACTGTCGAAGTCTCGTCTTTATAATGATAATATTGTCGCAGTCGCCACTTTATTATGGGAAAATTGTCGCAATCTTAACTTTAAAAAATTGTTGCGACTTTACAATGGGGAAATTTTAGCGGATTTACTATGGGAATCAGCTATTTGCGAATTCGACAGTCGAATTCGCACCTTAGTGAATAACCCCCTTTGACTGAGACATTAGATTCAATAGACATGAAACCAAGTTTTACCATATAGGCTAATTACATTTTACTACATTTTGTTTTTTTAAACGCTCTCAGGTGTATTTTATTGTTATATCTTCACAGATCCACAAAAACTTTTACAAAATGGAAACACATCCCCTTTGGCAGCAATAACCGGCATCTGTTTATTTATTATTTTGACAATGCTCCTTCTCTTTTTGTGGAAGAAATATCATCTGCACAGAGGTAAACATCGATTGTTATTAAATTTAAAAAAAAAAAAAAAAAAAAGGAAATTGATTTAATGCAACTTTATAAATTCTACTCTCTGATTTTTAGTCGGTTGTAAGAAGATCCCAGAGAAAAGGTAATTGTTAGACTAATTTCTTGTTAAAGTGTGTAGATAAAGATTATTATTTTTTTTTAAATCTTATCTTATGCAAAATGTAATCAGTGTTTATGTTTCTTGGTTCCAATTCAAGGCCTAGACAAGAATATAGAAGGACGCAAGTTTTTGCAGGTGAGTCTAGTTCTTTGTGTATGGTGAGTAAAAACATATGGGGAATAAGTCAAGGAGGGGAAGGTTTGCCAAGTTCTAGAAACCAATTAAATGTTTGCTTTTATTATTCAAATTGGTCTAGACTATCAAATGATAATGGCTAACTGGTTGCTGTGGTATACTAGACTTGGATAAACATAGCCCCTGTTTATACACTTCACTTTAAAAGCCCAGTAATACCAAGAAATGAAAATAGATTGTTACTATACTGTATACTCAGTCTGTGCTTCCGAAAATTCTAAATTGTGTCGAAATTGTAATTAGCTTTAAAAATGAGGCTATAGAGTAACACTTCCTGTATATGCCTTATGTAAAGCACCATAAAAAACAATGGGACTGGGTGAGGTCTGTTTAACAACATGGCTGCCCATCAGTAAATATAAGAACAGATAGAAGCCAATACAAATCTTGACTTTAACTTCAAAGATAAAAACAAATGCCGTATATGAAAAACTGCCAAGCCAATCCAATTGAGAATTTTTATTTTCGGGTTGTTGCTGGTCCTTTAAAGATACAACATGGCATACAGGGGTGGGACAAACAGGTCATTTCTAAACGTGTCTTAGTGTTTCATGCCACTCAAGTGTTGAAATATCAGTTTTTTTTATCCATTTATATCCAGTACATGGAATGTCAGAGTCTTCTGTGTTGATGTGTCTGTATAAACACCATGATGGCAGCATGCAATTAGAATGTCTGTTTATGTCAGTAAGAATAGCCTTAAAGGAACAAGACAAGTTATCATAAGTATTGTAACAAGACAGTACATAGGAGTAAGCATATATATGCCATATAGGCAGGGGAGGCTGTTACATTCAGGTCCATAGGAAGGAAGTAGTTTTTCAACTACTGAAAAATAAAAGTTCCTGCAAAATAACACAGAGGTGGGGCAGTGCAGGTTTCACACTGGTGCATGTTATGTATGCCATGCCAGAGGAGCTTTATTAAAGGCCTGGTAAAGGGGGGTACTAAACAAATGCTGCAGGGTAAAAAGCATGAACTACAGAGCTGTGCCTGCATTAGTAAGTAGATATAAGGTTGTATCTGTAAATGGGCATTATTGCTTTCCAATCTTGGTAAATCTAGTTTGCTGCCTAGAAATGAAGCCAGGACCATGATGGAGCAAGCCTCAGTGCTAGAGAAATAAGCAGCACATATTGCTCTGAAAAACTGGGTGCTGGAGGACTCCTTCCAAAAAGAAAAATGCTGGAATACATGGGCAGGACAGTGTTCTGATTGTTGGGTTCTCGTTGCTTTCTCTACTTATTGATCTTTTCTCATGTCAAATACAAGCAGTACAGTTGGATATAGGATTTAAACTAAAGTTTACACATATTACACATACTGTATATAAAAATGCAAGGCAAAAGATATTTATTCATGTTATATCAGGGCGTTATAATGTTTCTTAAAGCTAAAGGAAGTAGGTATTCATGCTATGTAATGCATATATCACACACCCAGGGGCAAAATTTATTAAAGTCGTAAATTTTACCGATTGATCGAAATTTCGATCGATGGATCACTTTGCCTTTAATAAATTTCGCCCGCAGGGCGACATACTTTAATATATGGTCAGTGGTGCATATGACATTAAGGGGGGAATTCACTATG
>WMED01004074.1:0-21202 GCA_019650415.1 Pipa parva
TAGCTCCTCCAATCAGATCCCTTAAATCACGATATAGCAGGGATCTGATTGGAGGAGCTAAAATGTCGATCATCATTTAGCCCTGTCCACCTGACGCAGGAAAGAAAAGTCGGGCTGACAGGGAAGATGACAGAGAGAAATGCTGTATAAAGGTATATTTTTAAAAATACATATATATTTACAAAAACATTTATTTCATTAGTAGAACCTTATTTAGTTTTCGAGTTTTGAGTTGACAGGTGCACTTTAAGAAATATGATGGCCAAGTGTCAACAAGGAATTGTCTGCTATTGAAATTGGTAAAAAAAAAAAAATTATTGTCATTAATGCATCTAATGCAGTAACCATACAGGTGGCCAAATGCAAATCATGACGTTGCCCTTTCTAATGATTGGCATTATTGTAGAAAAAGATGGTTGTAGTAGCATTGTCTTCTGTAAACAGATCTATGTAAAGATGACATACTACAGTACAATGTGCTTATTCATGACGATATTGCTACACCCAGAAAGTACATACAACAATTTGCAACAATCCACTCCATCACAGCAACAATACACTCAATTGTGAATGTGCACAGTTAACTACACTAGGTTCTAACTGACACAAATTGTTTTAAAATTCCCACTTTGATAACAATGCCCCTATATTTCCATTATTTTACATTGTCAAGGAAATCCTCTTCTTCTTATCCTTAGGAATTTTCAAAGACTGAGATCATTTATTTCTATTCTGTAAGCTAGCCAATCTTTGACTAAATGGTCTGGTGTAAAACTGGCAGACAAATTAAATAAATCAAAGGAAAATAATCAGAGGCAATATAATTCCACACATTTAGTATGGATACTGCTGTGATATCATCGCATGTTTGGTATCTATGGCAATGTACCTACAGCCATGCTGTTTAACAACAGAGACACAAGCAAACATAGATAAGAATACATTTCAGTGTCATATTCTACTTTTATTCCCTACTGAGTAATGCAGCATTTCCTTAGCTAGATCTCAGTAGGCCCAGTCCCAAGAAACTTTCAAACTTCTATCTGCATTTAACCCCTCAAATTCAAGCTCTTATTTATTCTTTACTGCCATACTGAGATGCTGGGTCTCATTGGCGTTGAAGAGGTTAAAGATTTTGGCTAAGGCCTACATTGCAATCTGTTTTTAATTTGTCTGCAAACATAACAGCTTAGTTTATAGCAGTGCAGATTGACTCTCCCCCAAGTTACTGTTAAAGATTTCCTTTCCTTAAACAGCAATAATGGAGTCAGAGGGCCGGTGTCTTTGGTTTTTAAAGTCTAAATCAGCATGTAGCTGCATCTAGTAATTTAGCTTTATTTCAGCCTCAAACATGTGATAATATTATTAAAGGCAAACGGGATCACCAAAGCATGTGAAAAGTGAAATGTAAATGTTATTTTCACAGTGGACGGTTATGAAAATAAGTATTAGACTGGCTGCATTGTTGGTTGACCGTGTAGTAGAATTTACATTTACAGTATCATGCCGGGCAGAATGTATTACTTCATGGAATGATTTAATGTTTATGAAATCCTTATTCAAAAAGAGCTCATTCTTGCCACAAATAGGTCAGTTTTTATAAGTCCTCTTGCGAGGTTCCTTTCTTTGGACTACACATACTGGTCTAGTGGTGTTGGTCACCCAATGTATTGTTTGCTCATCTAACCAAACAGTCAAATCAAATCCGGGCTGGCCCGGACGCTCAGCTTCTGCATGATGATTGGATTATCTATCTAAGGCTGAATCCCTTTTGATTGACAGCGAAATGAGCGAATCAGCGATCTTTTGGTGTAAACATCCATGGGAGTATTTTTTAATTTTCATTCTGTTCTGATTTGAACCGGAGACTTTTCTAATCCTCTTAGCGGCATTTTCTTTGTTAAAAACAACTAGCGATAAATCAAGCTTCTATTTCTGGTGGGGTTTTTTTGTAACTGCTTGTGTTTGGTTATGATGTCGGCTGAAAGTGAACATCCCCTCCTTGAAAGACCAGCATCCGCCACTGTTCTGAAAGTACCAACAAATGACAAGCACCAGAAACTTTTTACATAAACAAAAAAGTGGAACAGCTTATTTAACAACAGGGTAATTAATGAACAACAATATACAGGTAGCATATACAGTTAATATGCCACCTGTTCTGTTTGAACAGCAAAATAACATGCAGTCCTGGACAACAGCACTTTATCTTCACCCACAGTACCCCCCAAGACCTAAATAAACCCTACTTCAGGGTGTGCTATATTCACAAACACAACAGGAACCCACCTGACTACCCCCATGGTTGATGTTACAGCTACCATTATTGTTAACGTTTATTGTTTCTCACCTTGGGTGGGCTAATATTAGGTAGGTATGCTAAGCAACCGATGGCCTCTTTTCCTTCTTCATGGTGGACAGCCAAAGAGAAAACATCCCTACCAGAATTATTCTTTTAAAATAAGAACTTAGTAACACTCCATAGGGTTAGTGCACACTTGTGCAATCCAATCCCAGGGGAAAGCTAGAAGCAGCCATCCTGCCCACTTTGTGATGTCAAAGTAGACTAAGCTATTGTATGGTATGAAATACTAAAAGGAACAAAACAGTGAATACAAAGTATAACTGTAAGAATGGTAAAGGCTACCTCAAGAAATGTTAACCTTATGGCTCACTTAACACACAGACATTTAAATTGGACCAGTACCCCCAGTATTCCAAAATTATTATGCGGGATTGTTTACACTAAGCATAGCCAATAACTCTAGACACATTGGATTTCACTACATGAGATTAACATATGTAAAAGCAAATTTCAGAAGTAGGAAATGGTGCATCTCAGATGCAGTACTGGGGAATTTGTCAGGAAACTGACATATTCTCATGGTCGTGTATTCTGACGTGGTCGCGATATTCTGATGTGGTCGCGTTTCTCTCCAATTCTCATATTTAAACCCACCTGTCCTCAGAATCAGTGCCTGATTATAGGACGTTTGTTTGTTGATCGTGGGTGTTAACCTGTTTATAGATTCCTTGTGTTTTCCCTTTGACTGTTTTCTGGATTTGATCAACCTCTGCCTGCCCTGACCATCTACTTTGTATTCTGACCATCCCTGTCTACCGCCTTTGCCTGTTAATCGACCATTCTTCTCGTCTACCATATTGCTCCATGAATAGCAGTCCTAGGGGCCGCAAACTGGCTATAGCAACACAGCTAAGTCCTAACCTCCTTGCAGAGGCTCTGGGTGAATATTGGGAGTACCTTGACCTAGAGTCTGTTATCACCAACTCCACTATGGTTCAACTTCCTGGCTGCTTCCTCCTCCGACTAATCTCTAACCAAACCCTGATACAATTACACTTAATGTAAATATGTCAGCAACATCTTTCTAGGCACTCCTGCATAGACCTAAACTGAAGTATAAAGCGTATAGAAACCTCTCTGTTCAACTATGGATAGTTTATTGCTTTGAGTATCCTGGATAAAGAGTAGTGAGTTTCCTGGGTTTGCCCACAGGTGTGGCTGAGTATGTACTAGTGGACTTAAGGTTACCTCCTGATCCTACATTTCATTGCAATCAGCCACTGAGTAGTGGCTTACTATTGCAGAAACTGCATCATCATGAGGCTCCCTGGAAATTTTGTTGGGGTTCCTGCACAGCTGCTATTGCATTATCTAGTTTTATCTATTTAGTTCCTGTTAGTACTGTTAATTCTTCTTTCACGATAATATCAGATACAAACATCACTGTGGGGCTTGGGCCTTCAGGACCTCAAGTTTACCTGTTATCTCAGTAGGTAGGAAGTACTGTGGAGGAACTGAAGGTCTCTTGCAAATTAGTTATACTTGGTTAGTTGGAGCAAGGGTTTTACATAGAGTAGCTTCATTCACTTCAGCCAGTACCCATCTGCATTCACCTTCCTGCCTGAAAGCATGCAGTAGCAGTGGTGTCTTAGCATTAGGTCCTACTAGCTTAAGCATACTGTTGACAATCTGTACTTCGCATTTCTGGCATTAATCTTCTTCATGTAACCAGCCCAATAACACAAGGCACAAGCTGACACCCCAGATGAACCATAGTCCTCTATTATTACAGCAGTCCACAAGTACCTTTTAACCAGTGTCAATACTACAGCTCAAAATGTGACCACCCTGACCCAGTGGGGCTAGATTGTGGTGGTAGCCTGTGGCATGTATCCTAAATGGAAAAAAACAATTAGTACAAAACATAACTAGTAGGGAGAATGTTCCTGACTCCTCCTACAACATTCTCTATCATCTGCCATCTTCCAAGCTCACTAAATCATGGGACTAGAATAGTTCCCATCAGCCTGGGGAGTCGAATCTCCATCTCAGGGTATCTTGAAAGATACACTGGATAGACATCTTCTATAGTCTACTGTAGGTCTCTTTACAATACTCCTGGGAAACAAATGAATGGTTCATTCCAGCAACTGATATTTTTTTCTGCCCATTGTATGCTGGTTAGCAGATCCTCCCTCTCTTTAATCAAGTCCTTAGATCGCTCTAGTCACATGACACTTGTGGCTCCCCATACAGATTCCCTGAACATTTGCATATAACAGGTTGAGCACCACCAAACTACATATCTGTACAAAATGGAATTAACTCGAGTTTAACTAGAGGTTCTAGAGTTTGTTGACATTATATCTATATGCATTTTGAACTGAATTCACTCAAACTGCAGATGAATTATTCTTTGATATACTGTATATACTTTTCTACATTTCTTTACTTTTCCAAATCTCCCAACCCTTCCTAAATAGACTAAGCTTCAAAAAATGAATATGTGATATTTATTTAGTGGCCAAAAGAGGGCAGTAAATGAGCATCTAAAGTGTACAAGTCAGTGGAAAATACACAAACTCTTTAAGTTAATATGGAAACAGTAATCACTTCATTTTGTATCAGTAAATATAAATTAAGGCTTAGGTTTTTTTGTTTTTTTTTTTACATTTCTTGTTGTAAAAACTAAAAATATATTAAACGATACTACTACTGCAATTAATTGTGCTTTTGGGACACCCAAGGATAATAAAAGGATAAGATTATTAAACACTGATAAAAAAAAAAATAATTAGAAATCAGCTGGCTCCCCACAATCTGACAAATGAAACCCCCCAACATGAGAGTGCATTGTTCACACAAAGTCATATTGTAAACTTTCCTGTTACAATGTTCATTTCCCAGAAGGCCTACATTGGTCAGTGCTTAGAACCCCGTGTGTGACTGCACTTGACTAGTTGGCTAAGTTTGCTGGGCTCCCCTACAGCTGTACCACTCACCTGTTGGCAATCTAGAAAATTGTAAGGCTTAATCACTTAGGCCTCTTACATCAAGTTGGACTGTCAAACCAAGTTGCAACATCTTTAATTGCTTTAGAAAATTAGAGAATTTATATATCTAATAAGAAAATGGTGGTTGTTTTTATATTTTATCATTGACAAGCCTAAAGTTTTAATACTAGAATATACTGGAATGTACAGAACCTTGAGACATATTTATTTAGTTATAGCACTGATTCCAATTAGTATACAGAGATACACACCCAAATACTCCCTGGCCCACAGTTAAGCTTAAAATTATTTTTCTAATTTTTAACGCTGCCCCATCTATCTCTTTCTGATTGATAGCTATGATAGCTGATTGATAGCTTTATCTCTGAGCTATCTCTCATTCTCTTTATCTCTGCCAGAACACCATACTTCCTATATCGACAGATTCTCAATTTTCTACTCCTAATCTGGGTATACTAGAGGTTTGACCAGATAGGTACGGTACATAATTCCTACAACACTTGTCAGTTTTCACCAGAGATCCAGCATATCTTACCTATCAGAGAGTGGATCACACATGCTCTCTGTGGCTGGTAAATGAACATTTTAGTTAAAGTTACAGGCTAGCATTCTAAATTACAGGTAGCCTAGGACTAGCTAAACAGTCCCCTTTCAAAAGTTATTGTGCTTACCTTAACACTGCCGGAGTTCTCTGTTTTGTTCCACACTGAAATGTTGAACTCCAGCAGTGCAAAGAGAGGCGGGCTTAAGGCCACCTCCCTTGGCCCTCTGACCCTGAGAGATTCAGTGTGGTTTGCAAATGCACAATCAGGGAAGATCAGTGGGCCCAGCAAAATTATTTATTTTAGAAAGAAAAAATGGGAAAAATATTACAGCACTATTGCCAGTGTTGAACTGGCCTGCCCAGGGTGGGCCTTAGGCTCAATAGTTCAGACCGTTTCCTCCCTCGCTTTGACATCAGACAGTGAAGGATGGGGTCTCCCGCTGGACCTGCTCAACCCCACTCCAACGCTGTGTGCTTTTTGGGGTTGTGCTGTAGACAAAGCAAAAACAGCAGAGGAGGCAGTCCTAAATCCTGGCCATTGAAGGACTGTGCTCTTTCTTTCAGTGTTGAAACACAAGGAGCTGTGCCATCTGTAGTGTAAGCCTCCTGTCTTTCTGAAAGGGCTAATTTAGCTAAGCACAAGCTGGCTGACATTTAGCATGCCAACCAGCCTGGGCTTTTAACTGCCCTTTAATTTGCTAGGTCTGTGTAAAAGTCTTTTGACACATGTACAGGAACACACAGGCTTTTACTACCGAACCCATTTAGAACTTCACTACAAAACTATCTTGTTGGGCATTGATCCCAAAAGTTACTTGTTAACTTGGGAATTAGGAAGCATTTATTGATTGCCAGTTGCCCTGCTGATTGTTTGCTTGTCCTTCTTGACTTGAAATTGAAGAAGGATTTGTCAGGGTTGAACTTGAGGGACTTTAAATGACAGTATTACTACTGGGTAGGGAATTTGGGTGTGGGGTATATGAATCCCAAAAATCTTCCCCATTAACAACTTTTTGCCCAGAGATATTTTCCTTCTAAAGATCTGATTTATCTGCATTCAGCCCCCTTTCTAGGGACAGGTGGAGTGGGAGGAACCAGGAATGTGGGACTCACAAACCTAATGCCACCTCCCCAATACTGCTTGACCTTCCTCTCAACTCCACCTTACCTTCTACTCAATGCCAAAAAGATTTCACCTTGGGTGACACTGGGACTTTAAAATGGCCTGGTTACATTTAGAAGTGGTACTATTTTTCTTCTTGCTGCAGAGTGGAGAAAGGTTCAAAGTTTGACTTTTTTTCATTAACCAGACAGTGGGTGTGCTGGGTTAAAAAAAAAAAGTGTCCAGGCTAAACTGCAGTCGTGATGTTATAGTTTTAAGTGTGGTCTATCACAAACTGTTTTCATGCAATGCATTCAGTTTGTCACTGTTAGTCAAACATATTGCCAAACGCCAGTAGCACTGAAGGTTAATCAGTGTTAAGCAAATGTTAGTTTCTGATAACTGACAGGTTTAGCATAGAACACTGAGTTTGTTCAACATATTGTAAATAAAACTCTAGGGAATTTCTTCCAGCTGGGTGAAGGCCTATTTTATTTTCATACTAGAATATAAAATGGAATAATTTAGCTTTAACACAAACACACACTGTTCTCACTGCCCATAGATCAGTATCAGCAATTATTAGGGAGTCACACGCTGGCTGAATGACCAACAGATAATGTGCCCATTTAGTGCGAGCTCATTGGCAGGGATATAACTACAGGACCTTCAGTTCCAGATAGACCAGCAGCCACCTAAAATGTATATTATGGGCAGTGTGGTGGCTCAGTGTTTATCACTGCTGTCACATCACATTTCACACCTCAGCAGTGCTGAGGTCCTAGGTTCAATTCCACCCCAAACTTCATCTACAAGGAGTGTGAGTGTTCTCCCTGCACTTGCATGGGTTTCCTCCGGGCACTCTGTTTTCCTCCCACAATCCAAAAACATACGTGTGTGTGTGACAAAATAGGGAAAACTAGACTGTAATCTCCATGGGGCAGGGACTGAAGTGAATGATGCGTAAAATAGTAGCGCTATATAAGAATGAACAATAATTATTTAATATGTATTAACTAAGAAACATATTTATTATAAGATAAAGGGATATACAGAGAAAAATTAGTTATTCCTTAATGTTTTAGAAAAAATATAATCCTTCTTTTGAGCTACGGTACAGATTGGAGGACCGTGTGAATCCATTCCCAAAAAAATGTAAAGAGTGAAGAGAGAGAGTGAAGAGTTGAACTTTCAAGAGCTAATAGCCTCCATTGCCTAGATTAACCCAAAATGGCCACCATAACTGGCTTGATTACTGGAAAAGGAAAACAAAGAGAATTGTTCCAGTAATTTATAATTGCACTGTATCTCTGTATACAAGGGAGACATATATAAATGAACAGGAGACAAACTGACCAACTGATGCTGCAACTGGAGGCACAAGCCATCAATATAAAACTTGGACAGAAGTCCTAATAACCACCATACCCCCTAGTCCCCACCATAGGTGTGCGCAGGCCATTTCATTTAGGTGTGCCCCTAGAGAAAAAAATCTTAAGGCTAGGTTCACACTGGCGTACACTGGTATCATCCTGTGTGCTGCCATTAGGGTGTGCCCCGGCACACCAGGTACACCCTGTGCGCACGCCTATGGTTCTCACTAGTTGTACCCCCCCATTTATTCACAAATATGCCTCAAGCCTTGCATTGGCTTTTCCCTTATGTGTTAAGATATCTTTTTGAGTCCCTGCAAATCCAAAAACCTATAGGGAAGTTATGACCTCTACACTCGGCCCATGTTGTCAACCAATCCAGTTTGTGTATAAATATGGTATTCTAAAGTAGTAGGTTTTTTGTGTGATCTTGCTGAAGGCAAATGATCCTAACTGTTCTGCTAGCAGGGTAAATACTCACCATACATGACAAGAAATCAGCTTCTAGTGGAGGGTTGAAAAGTAACTGTTTAATGAATTGGAACTGTTGCTACTGAGTGCGTTAGGAAAGTGACATTTTCCTTATACATAGTCAATTAAATGTTTACCATAATTTTCATGAATATTTAAATAAAAAAAACCTTTTATTTTGAATGATATTATGTTTCAAGTTTTGGAAAATTGGCTTTCGACTATTACCGGTATATTAATTTCTAATCAAACAGTAGCTTTCAATAGTAATAGTAATAACACATGATTAGATATTGTTGCCATGATTTATCATTAGTTAACTGCTTTGTTTGATGCAGAGGTGGACCCTCTCACCCCAATAGTAGCAGGTCTTAAGAAATAATATAAAGAACTGAGAGCTGTCCTGCATTTAAATCAAAGTTGCTATTTTGTTAGTCGTGAATACTAGCTTATGTAGGTAGTTTTGCAACCCTCTGGAAAATTATCATCTGCTTTCCACCCCCATGCAGTGACCCAATGAGTGCAAGAATTAGTGGTTGGTGGTGACAGGAGCTCACCCGGTGCCATTGGCCAAGGACTTCAACTTGGACTATGTTTTCTCCTCACATTTCACATCTCATATGACAGTGTTCATATGGTTGGAGTCAAGATTCCCTTGAAGGAGAACCCTAATTAAGATTAATCAAAACTAAGAAACTATGAGAACGTGTAATGTTTTTCATGAGGGGTGCACTAGCTAACATCATATCTGCTTCATGGACCGATGAACAGATGCAAATTCTTATTTTATAGCTTGCATAGAGCTGGAATATCTAGGGTGGAAGAAGGAAAAAGGGTTTGTTTATGGTAGATGAAGATGGCACACTGCTGAGGCATGTTACTTTAGTTTTTTTTTTTTTTTTATTTCTAATACCTGAACTAATAACTAGCACCAACTTAATGATAAATAGATGTTCTGGAGCAGGATCTAAAGTAGAGGGTAATTACAGGGTTTCCTTTGCCCTTTGTAGTGGATACAAAGGTGTGCTGTGGGAGGGATGGTACGTTTCTTCCACACTGTGTTCATATGGCTGGAGCACCGCCCAGTTTTTAAGATTGGCTCCAGCTGTAGTGTAGCACGAGGTTAAAAAGGCAGGTGGAAAATTCTGTGGGTGGGGTCCGTTTGGAGACAAACTAAGAAAGCACTGTGTTGTGGCTGGACTAGAAAAGACCCTTGAGACCCTAAAGGAGAGGGATTCCTGGAAAAGGGAAATTATAAGTTTGTGAGAAAACCTGAACGGTGTATGTTATATATATATTTTTTTTTTTTTTGCTAAGTAAGGCTGCATTTAAGTTCAAGTTTTATGTAAATAAAGCCGAATCTTCAAGAAAGACCTTGGTTGCAGTACGTTATTCCACGAGACAACCAAACCCCTTTGAGTGAAACCCTTATACCTTGCAACAATTTCAGACTGGAATTGTGACTTTATTAATGAAATGCAGGGCAGTAATGCAGGATGATCCATCTTGGGAACATTTGCTAGAATCCCTCCTGTGTTCTATGTCAGGAACACTGCGTGGTATGAAAGGAATGAAAAAATCTAGGTTGCTATATATATACAGTATATATATATATATATATATATATATATAAATCCACTGTGGTAAGAAACTGAAAGGCCTTCTACTATTTTAAAGTACACGCAAGAAAACTTTCTTCAAATTAATGATATCAGTGGAAAGAACATAAGTAACTTAGGGATGATATAAGACAGTGATGCCCAACCTACGGCCCGCGAGCCATATCCAGCCTGCAATGCGGTGCTATCCGACTCGACTTCTGAAATCCAACATGTTGCTTACAAGTGTGAATTCGCCAGCTAAAGACAGTCACAATAGACTGTTACTGTCGCAGTCATGTCTTTATAATGAGAATATTGTCGCCAGTGCTTTTTTTGTAAAAAAATATTTGCCGGTACTGCTCCTAACGCAGCACTAACACAGCCAGCCACTGTCTGTCTGAATGACCTGATCAGTCATCAGATTTTCCGGTACGCCGTACCGGCTCGTACCACCACAAAAAAAGCACTGATTGTCGCAGTTGTGACTTTACTATGGGAAAATGGCAGTCGCGATTTAAAAAGTTGCGGCTTTGAAGCGGCCCGTGACACATGTCGCAATTTTATATGGCCCCCAGGTCAAAAAAAGTTGGGCATCACTGATCTAAGATAATACATTAGGCTACTATCCAATCCTTTCAGGTTTATAAACAATGATAGTACCTGAAATAAATGTATATTTTTCTGGAGTAAAGAGTTTACTGCATGAACATATTACAATTCTGTAGCATTGTATTCTAAGGAATTACTACTGGATACTATAGGTTCCAGTAACAATGCAGAAAGTAAGGGCAGCCTGTGTATCTTAAAAAGTGATAGTGGGTCATAGTTCTTGTTGCTTGGACTTCAGGAGATTCACTTCCCAATCCCAAGGCTATTACCAGATGTTGTTTGTTGTAGTCGGAGGTAGGAGTTTAAACATTAGCAGGTTAAACATTAGCTTGACATGCATTGAATTTTGGCCAAAAAAATGATAGAATTATTTCTAGCATGCTTCAGTTACATTTCCTATAAAAACCAGGACATGGATTTCACTATCACATATAGGAGCACCAAAGTATTTATGAACGTTTTCTACAAACCTAATTTTTTTTTTAATAATTCCTTAAATAGAGCATAACAAAATATTTAAATTAACATTGCTTTACCAACATTTGTAGTTTCCCATTTCTTTTGTTCCTTAGTTTATTCTACTGGCATTTTAAGTCCTTTTAAAAATACATACAAATCTTTCCTTTGCAAGGCTTTATAGATAAGGGCTTTTATATGTGTTCAAAAAAAGGCAAGGTCTGCAATAACTTTCAGAACCAGGATAAGGTTGTAAGATGTTCAGCTGGACTTTCTCCTTTTCATGATCGACCTTGGAGCAATTTTCTTTATGTAGTTTTTGCTATTCAGATTTCTAATCAGAAACTTCTCTTTTGAATTTGACGATGCCCTCTCCAGTTTCTTCAGATGGAAATTAAGCTGAAGGTAAGAAGACATATTTTTGATTATTACACTGTACACGTGTTGCAAAATATTCCCTTTTAATAGTCATGGAAACGTTGTTGTTTTTTAAATGTATTCATTCATTAAATGTATTCATTCATTAAATGTATTCATTCATTGAGTTGAAGTGACCTTTGGTTAATACATATTTAAATTTGGACCAGAGCTCTAGAAAAACATTAAAAAAACCAAATGGTGTGAGATTTACACATACTCAGGTAATATATAAAGTACAAAGTTTATATGTAAAAAGCATCTTTTGGAGGCATATTGCATCAAGCAAGGATATCATACTGGGAAAAATGGGTGCTATTAATAACTCCTCTGCATCATAAACAATACGCTCAATGATAACTTAGGGGGTTATTCTCCAAACTCCGAACTGTCACGTAAAGGTGTGAATTTGCCAGCTAAAGACAGTTGCAATAGACTGCTACTGTCACAGTCGCATCTTTATAATGAGAATATTGACACAATCACAACTTTAAACAAACAAAACTGGGAAGCGCAAAAAGAATAACAAAAAAAAAAAAGTCCTTTTGATGAAAAATAAAGTCCTTTTGAAATAAAAAACAGTAAAAATACTTGATTGCAGCTTCTTTTTTGAAATGAAGTATGCTTCAAATACTTCTTAAGGAAAGGTGTGCAAAACTTGAAACTGGAAAAAAGAAGCGCAAAAGAACAGGCACTAAGTGCCTTATCAACAATAAAGGTGTAAAAATAGTGCTACTACTCCCAACAAAGGTGAGTGAATATATTAGTGTGCACCGCCACTCGTGAAGTACAATAATCTGCTCAATAGAACAAAATGTACAATTTGCCTTTAAAATATCTCCTGGAACTCCTCATCAGATGTCACAGGTACCATACACAGAGAATCAAAATTTCCTTCCACAAGACAACTGCTATTGTTCTAGAACAAAGAATTACCCCTAAGAGGTGAGAACTTAATTTAAGAAGTTCGGTCTGATGGGCTTATCTTATTTTTTGCACAATCACAACTTTACTATGGAAATATTGTCGCAACCGCAGCTTTAAAAAATTGTCGCAGGCATGACTTTACAATGGGAGAATTGTCTAAGTGGCGGATTTGCTATGGGAATCCGCTGTTTGAGAATTCAACAGTCGAATTCAGACTTTAGAGAATAACCCCCTTAGACTTTTATTATAAAAAAAACAGCTTGCTAATTTTACATACACTAATAAAACAAGTAAAGATGGGAATTTCTAACTTTGTTTTGCATAAATAAGCACAGTCTTAAAGGACCAATAATATTAGAAAAATAAAAATCCTCAATTGGATTGGCATGGCAGTTTGGATTAGCAAGGGGATATTCCCATGAAATAATTGAGGATGCATTCAATAGAGCATCAGAGAAATCACGTCAGATGCTATTGTGTGGACATAATACTTCTTCTCCTTCCCCTATCTCTCCAATAGGTGCATCTAATTTGAATCTTGATACTAATAAGATTAAAAATAAAAATAAAAATAATAATAAACACAGAGAGAGAAGAGATAGGCCAAAGAATGACAAATGTCTCACATTCATTACTCCTTTTAGTCTAGAATTTCAGAGAATTAAGGATATTGTGTTCAGAAATTTGCCAATCCTTTATGCAGACCATGAACTGAGAACTATCATTAAGGATAATGTCAGATGTGTCCCAAAAAAGTCACCAACACTGGCGAACATTTTGTCACCTTCTGATATTGGTAACACCAGGACTACAACCTGGCTTGACTTTATAGGTAACCATAGATGTGGTGCAAGAATTTGCCTTTGCTGCAAATATTTAGATACTACGGATACCATTTTTGGATATGTAACAGGTGAAAATTTCCCCATGAGACAGTACATAAATTGCAAAACCACTGGAGTAGTTTATCTAATCTCTTGTACCTCTTGTTGTGTACAATATGTCGGTCGAACCACTCGTTCTCTTGGAGAAAGAATTAGAGAACATATTAATAATATCAAAAATAATAAAGACACAGTGGTATCGAGACATTTTAATGGGTATGATGATAAATTTAGATTTATTAAGGTACAGGGGATTGAGAGACCCAGATTGGGACATAGGGGTGGTGACTATGTACAACTACTTAGTAAGAGAGAGGCTCATTGGATATTTAAATTACATACTCGCCATCCACATGGATTAAATCTGGCATGGGATTTACACGTACCGCGAATTCACTTTTTCACTTGTTTTTGACCACTTGGTAATATGTATCATCTTATTTTATATTATACTACTTCATATTATATCATTTTACATTGTATTACACAGTCACATATATTCACACATCACTATTATATATCAAATGTAATTTGTCACTTTATGGAATTATACAAATTTATAACTTTTAATTTTTCCATTAAGGCCTATGATGTTATAAGTTTATTTTATTAGGATCAGCTAATTCAGGTCTATTTTTAGATACAAGAAATATGATTAAATCATTCCATGTAGATATTATCCCATCCGTACTCAGTATTTGCAACATTAGTTATTTATACTTTTGATGAATTTTCAGCATATGAAGTCCTTATATTTAACAATGTTGTTAATGAACTATATTAATTAATTTATTTACATTAATGTTGTCAACTAATAAATTATTGAATAAATATTATAATATTATTAAGATATTTAAACTGTGATTTTGGATTAATAATCATAGGGTATTATTTTATGCTGAACATTCATCTTCTGACATCTGACAATTGATACAATATTTACACAATAATGTTTTTGTTTCTGATTTGTAGATATGAATGTAAAAATGTAAAAAAGATAATAGGGTTTATTTAATGCACTTTTAACCCTGAATGCACTGTACATTTTCTGTTCATTTGATATATTATTTTGTATAATGAGGACTACTGCTTTAATCTTTAAACTTTATAATTTTATATAATTATTGAAGTATTATCAATTATGTTTACACGATTTTGAGTACAAATTTTGTAATAATGCATTTTAATATATACATCATGAGGGGTATTACAGGCTGAGGCTTCCCTGATCCTCATAGCGCAATGTACACTGTGCCTTTTTAAATTTTATGGAAGCTCTGTGTAACGATACATTATAACATACAGAGCGTATCTAATCCTTACAATGTGATAACGAGGCTCAGCAGGTACGAATACTATTTAAACCACTCACATTACATGTTTTATATGCCATGACTAAGCGCAACGCCAGCGCAAAACGCGTAGGCATTGTGTAATGCTTTTAACCCATGCCCGATTGGTGAAATAAAGGAACTTTTTTAACTATACGGAAGTGCCGGAGTTTTCTATACTGAACAGCTGAAGTCCGCATTATCTACCGAGCACCCGGAGTCTTGACTGGACAGGAGATAGAAGCGGTGGACATCAGAGCAGGCAAGTACTGCTTTTTTCTTTGTATATTGGCATGGCAGTTAGTCAAGTACAGAACTGTACTTGTGTTAATGTTATCTTTGAAGTTGAATACATTCATGTATTGATTTCTGTCTGTGTTTATCTTTACTGTTAGCAGCCATGTTTTTAAACCAACCACACCCAGTCCTATTGTGTTCTATGGTGCTTAATTCAGGAAGTGTTCCATAAAGCCCTTAAAGCTAAATAGCTAAATTTCATATTTTCTAGACCAGTGGTTCTCAACCTGTGGGTCGTGACCGCTTTGGAGGTTGTATGACGCTCTCACAGGGGTTGTGAACATGCTCTTGAAGCCGGAAGAGACTGCAGGTCCCTTTATATAGGGTTCCTATATGGTGACGTAACGAGCCCAACATCATCGTGTTGCGTGTCACGTGATGGCATTCGGGCGTTTTGCCTGAACGTCATCACATGACACACAACGCAATGATGTCGGGCTCGATATGTCACGCGTGACGTAAACCCATGGGGGTCACGGTCTCAACTAGGTTGAGAACCGCTCTTCTAGACACAATTTAGAATTTTTGGAAACACATATTTAATATAAAGTAACTATAAATGCATCTGAGGCATATTTATTATTTGGTGTTCTTCTAAAATAGGTTTTATGGTCTTAAATAAGTTCTAGACAGAAGTTGTGAATAGTATATTGGTATAAATTAACAATATGTTAAAAAAAAAGCTATTTTGTATTATTTCATTTTTACATTGACAGAATTTGATAAATATCCCCTATTTCAGTTTTTCAGTAACAACTGCTAGCAGAATGTTCCTCACAAGTATCTATAGTCACCTCCTTTTAAAAGAACAACAGCACAGGAACTGGTCAAATGCTTACCAACAAACTTATTTTAATGATTCTGTTGCTAGTAACACCAAAAAAATAAAATAAAATTCCTATTTGGACTAGCATGGTTGTTTTTTAAATACAGCACTTGTAAAAATGTTATTTTTTAATGTTAATTTCCTGAATTGAATTTTCTGTCTGATTTTATCTTTACTGATAGCAGCTATGTTGTTAGATGGACCTCATCCAGTCCCAATGTTTTCTGTGGTGCTTCAGGTAATACATAGTGCGCCTGAGATCTCAATTTTTAAAGCTGACAAAAACTATATATCACACTTTGGAGTCTGTAGAAAGATTAACTAAATATATGGTAACTACAGTATATATGCTTATGAGGAATTTTCAGTTCTTGGAGTTACTGTTCTTTTAAGGTACGAGGTATGATTCTCCATCAGTAAAAGGAGATATCTTTTATTGAAATGAAGATTAGACAGTTATTAATGAATGGAGCTGTAAAGCTATTTGAAGCTGTGGTTATGGGGGAACTTTGGAACTCCTTTAAAGGTTTATTTTTATAGCATATACTGTACCTTAGTTACAAGGACTGATACATATTAGTAACCATATATAACTAAGTTAGAACAGTACAGTGTTACATACCAGTGTGGCATCATCTGCGCCAACTGTCACCGTCAGGGTCTTTGTA
The DNA here is from genome assembly GCA_019650415.1 of Pipa parva. Lineage (NCBI taxonomy): Eukaryota > Metazoa > Chordata > Amphibia > Anura > Pipidae > Pipa > Pipa parva. The sequence goes on from WMED01004074.1 coordinate 16,826, forward strand.
TAATAGCCCTCAGCTGATGCAGTTACAGTATACGTGTTAGGCAACAATAGTCGGAAATAATCACCACCTTCGCCTATAAAATAACGAGAGTATGTATTCTGACATATATTTACTGGCGTTCTAATCAGACAAAATAGTCAGGGAAAAAAATACAGAATTATAACAAATAGATAACAAAGAAAATACTCTATACTGGAAAACATAACATACTATGGTAAAACAGGAGATACTATGGCCAAACAGTTAGAAAATGTGTCAGCGTTATATTTAGTCTTAAATTGCCTTTATGCAAATAGTCCCTAAGTTACTTGGTCCTTATGTTAAAGCGAGCCTGACACTGAGCAATGCACTGCAATAGCACACGTCAGGGTAATAAATAGATACCACTGATAGACAAGGGTTATTTTTTTTTGCTTTTTTATTTGAATTGTACCTTTAAAGAAGAGGACATAATACATTTTATTTGTGACCAGGGGCATGTACACTATATTAGCAGGGGTTGCATCTGCTACCAGGCCCATAGGGAATGGCCCAGAGATGGCACCAGCAGATGAAAGCAGCTAATTTATCAGCAAAATTATGGGGTGGGGTTATTGCATATTCTACCCTGGGGTCCTTATCAGTGTATGGACGCCATTTCTCATAACATACCTGAGGATACATCATGAGCAATCCCATTGACTGAGATCAGTGCATTGGATATTCCATTGTCATTTTCATCAGTTACCATGCCTTTAATCCCGTGGTGAACCTAAACAGCAAATAACAGTGGTCACATTCTTATTAAGCTTCCTTATTTAATGCTGGTTGTTGCTAATGTTTACAAGAGAAAAAAAGTGATCAGAACAAAAAAAAAAGTGATTGAAAATGATGCGGCTTATTCATTAAAGTGCAGATTTCACTGTCAAAGTATATTTGTGCCTCTTTGTGTTGCAGCTTTCTGATTGTTATAGATTCACTACTCCTTATTCACTAAATGGTGGATTCCCTTACCAAAGGAGTGAACAACATTAGGCACAATTTCTTGCAAAGTACGGCATGTTCAGATGCACAGCAGTAGGATGCAGAGTGATGCAAATTCAATTAGTGAAGTGCAGTGATGTCATCCTTACAATGTCCCATTAACTGTATTAAGTGAATAATACATCACTTCCTGTGTCACCATATCCCTAGTCCATGTTGTCACTTGGTCACAGCCTTTATTGTCACTTTTGAATGAACAGCCACTTTATCAAACCGGCGAATGTAAAACAGGACAGTACAATTCAGCTGAATTTGCTACTTTGACAGACGCCAAAGCTTGAGGAATAGCTGAATTACCTATTCATGTGCACCCAAATTAATGAGAAGAACTCTGTAAGTCACAGGCCATTGTAATCCTCTAACTTACATGTAAATTTACCGCTGAATACCCAAGTATGGGGATGTGGCAAATTAATGTGATTTAGGACCATTACGCAACTGTTTGGACTTTCATCAATGAGCCAATAAGAATTGTCTCTTTGGCAAAATGATAAACAACCACCAAGTTGTTGCATTTGCAGTGAAAAGACATGACGTGCAGTGCAAATATGTGGTTATCATAATATTGTGAACTGAGTGAATTTGCTATATAGCAGAATATAAACCATTTTTCCAAATATAATAGGTTGTAGCGGCACATTATCGTACAGATTCATGTGTTTACACAACAATGTGTTCTTTGAAATGAATAACCAACTCAATGTTAATTTAATGTTATGGGTTTGCATTAATGATAAGACAATGAATATTTGTAACTATTAAAATCAAAAGGAAGGAAATGTATTTTCGCAGGAAGCACTCAGATACATTTTTGTCATTTTGTTTATTTAAACATTCTGTAAACATAAGTGATTGTTACTCCTTGGCTGACCTTTCCCAACTGCTATAACAATCCAGTCCCAGGTTTTGCAGATCTGTACACAGGATTTATTTATGTTCATGTAGACTTTTCTGGCTGTGAGGTCACAGGAACAGAAGGAAGCTAATGATAAGCGAAGTGGCAAGTGTAAGCCTCAGGCTAATGTTTGGGCTGGCAGAGTCATATCCGAAAGATAACAGGTCGGGGCAGGGGCATAGTTTGTGCAAAGTACAATAAACAAACCAAGGGTCAGGATCAGCAGAAAGCAACTGTTAATCAGATGGACAAGCTGAAGGCTGAGGTGAGAAGGGGTCAGTTATTATTGGGGAAACAGGCTGAGGTCGTTAACGTGTAACATTAGTAAACCCAGGAACTCAGCAAGCTGTACAGTCTGACAGGGTTTGTTATAGTTCCTGGGATTTAAAGGCTTCCTAATCCAAGTGGAGAGATTTAATAAGGCCAGGTTTACTGTTTTAAGACCATTATTTTTGATTAGTTTCACCCTGTTTCACTGTCAGTCTTCATTTCCCTGTAATTTTTGATTTACATGATTTATAAAAGGTTGACAAATCATTTCCCCATCTAAATAAATGATCGATAAATCTCAACCCGTTAAAAGTGGCATATTTTGCAATGTTTTTCTACTAGGTTCATCCAACAATACATAAAGCGATATTGATATCTATTTTCAATAGTACACAGGATCGAATCCATAAGGGTTTAGGCCAGCCTTAGGCAGGTGTACACTTTTTGTCCAATAAAATTTGCTTTAAACAACTTTGTAAATAGAGAAAACGGCAAAATAAAATGGCATTTTCTCCAGCTTTAACTAGCCAAAAAAACTTTTCAACTTTAGTCAATATCGCACAAAGTTTCTAGAACTGTAAAGTTTTACGTCTCCATAACCTTGAAGAAAGAAATGTTTGTGAGCTGCTTGTAGGTATTGCAAGAGAAGTTCAATGGTTTGGATAGAGAAGTTTGTCTCCTGTGATTTCTGAACCAGAAAAAGCAAGATAATTTACAGCACTGCTTGATTGTGCTCAGTAGCGGCCCTGGCCCTATTGGCGCCCTAGGCAACCCCGCACCCAGTGCCCCCCGTCCCGCGACACCCTCCCCTGCCCCACGCCGCCCCTCTTGCCCCACGGCCCCTGCGGCCCCCGCTCATCTCCAACACTGCTGCCCAACCGTGGCTCAACTTTAGATCTCGGCTGTACTTCACATCTCCCGACAAGCAGCCGCGGCTGCAAATTGGGAGATTTAAAGTTGAGCCGCGGCTGCACGTAACCTCTCCCATAAAGCAGCCTGCACTTCTCACACTGTAAAAAAAAAAAATGCAAGGGAGCGCCCCCCTGCGCAGGCGGTGCACCTAGCATTTGCCTATACTGCCTAATGGCAGAGCCGGCACTGATTGTGCTCTATCTGCATATATGTGTGTGTGTAGCACTCTACCCATGTGTACATGCAGATGGGACAGGACCCAGCAATTGTTGTTTATAAGGACTGGGTCATTAGAGTGGTTGGCAAGGTTATTGACCCTTTGTAATGAGAAATAACAGTTTATGGGGCTTAATCTGAACAGTTGTGTAAAGGACCTAATTCACATTTATTCGCCACTTTAGGATGTGATGAATTCGCATCCAGTTCTGATGCTTAAGACAATGACAGACTTACAGAGTTCTTCGCATCACTTTGCATGTGTGTACATAGATAATTCACCTATACATCAATAGTCAAGGTCTGTCGCAGTAGCAAATTTAGCAAGACAACTGCTTCACGTTTTCTAGTTATACTTCAACAGATCTAAGTGGTAAATTTGGGGGCTCTGACTATCCAACTGGCTATGCCGCACCACGCAAGAGATGGTGATCCAATGCTATAGGAATCCTCTGTTTTGTGAATATGGAGTAGAGAATTTGTGACTATTGGACCATAGTGACCCAAAGTGATGAAAATTTACTTCGTCAGTCAAAATCTCGCTTCGATAATCCCCTTTTATCTAAAGAGTGGCCTAGACAGTTTATAAGCTGAATGTGGCACGGATATTTTTAAATGACTCTTACAGAAATGTACTTTAACTGAATATGGATATCCCCCTTCCAGAAAAGTCATGTTAAAAAGTATCAACAAAAATCCCAGATTTATAGAAAATTCTGTTTTTTGTGTAAAAATGTGTGTGGTGTTGGTGTTTTGTTTAATATTTTTAAACTGTCTTTTGTATACTAAAAACAAGAAACTGAATTTAAAACAAAATATGTCGGGGCTAAATTAAAACGAATTTTGCTGTATGCGCTAATGAAATTTAAAAAAAATAAAGATTACCAACAAAAATATGTTTTTGATTTTATGTTGCACAAGCAGATGTTTTTCTAGGCAAAATAGCATCTGTTTGGAATAAAAGGGGTGAGAGGTTGTTTCAGTAAGATGCTTTCACCCTCCATCTTAGGGGGGAATTCACCATTGTCCGAAGTAGTGCGAACAGTTCGGGCGACTGCGCC